>JAAAKG020158298.1:0-29804 GCA_010014905.2 Druon quercuslanigerum | reverse complement strand
TCCACGCATTTCTGCATTACATTTTTCGAGTTGGTGCGAGATATTTCGATATTCGATACGTATGATCCTTTTAGAATTAGAATAGGAAAATTAATATTAATTGATTGAAAATTTGTTATTTTTAATTGAACTCATTTTTTTTTTGTTTGCTGAAAATTCATCTTTCTCAGTTAAAAATTTTTCTTTTTTGTCAAACTTCAGTTGCCTTCAATTCTAAAAAAATGGCTCTTTTGGCTGAAAAATGCAACTATTTTGTTCAAAATTCGTTTCTTTTGATTGAAACTTCAACTATTTGGTAGTAAATGCAAGTTTTTGTTGGAAATTTAATTATTTGGTTAAAATTTCAACTATTTTCCTTCAAATTTCATTTTTTTCATAATAATGAGTTTTGTTGACTCGAAAATTTCCCTTTTTTGTCTAAAATTCAACCATTCTGTTGAAATTCTAAGTCTTTTGTTATGATTGCAATGTTTTGTTTAAAATTCCATTATTTTTTTTGAAAATTCAAATATTTTGTTCAAAATTAGACTATTTTGTTGAAAGTTTAATTATTTTGATAGAAATGCAACTATTTTGATAAAAAATTATTTATTTAGTTAAAACTCTAAATATTTTGTTAAAAAATTAAATAATTGATTAAAAATTCAAATATTTTGTTGAATATTTAATTATTTTGCTAAAAGTTCAAATACTGTTTTTAAAATTGAACTATTTTGTTAAAAGTTTAATTATTTGGTTAAAATTTCAACTATTTTCCTTCAAATATCATTTTATAAATAAAATTCGTCTTTTTGACTAGAAAATTTTTCTATTTAGCTTAAAATTCAACAATTCTGTCGGGAATTAAATTTTTTTGTTATAATTTCAATTTTTGTGTAAAATTCCAATTTTTTTTTCAAAATTCAAATATTTTGATAAAAAATTATTTATTTAGTTAAAACTCTAAATATTTTGTTAAAAAATTAAATAATTGATTGAAAATTCAAATATTTTGTTGAATATTTAATTATTTTGCTAAAAGTTCAAATACTTTTTTTAAAATTGAACTATTTTGTTAAAAATTTAATTATTTTGTTAAAGTTTCAACTATTTTCCTTCAAATTTAATTTTATAAATACAAATTTTTCTTTTTCCATAGAAAATTTCCCTTTTTGGTTAAAAATTCAAACATTCGGTCGAAAATTTAAGTATTTTGTTATAATTCAATTTTTTATTAAAACTTCATTATTTTGTTCAAAATTATACTATATTGTTCAAGATTTAATTATTTTGATGGAAATGCAAATATATTTATGATAAAATTAATTATTTTGGTAAAGATTCAAATATTTTGTTGAAACTTTTAATTAATTTGTTAAAAATTCAAATAATTTATTGAAAATTCAAATATTTTTTTGAATATTTAATTATTTTGCTAAAGTTTCATATAATTCGTTGAACATTGAACTATTTTTGTAAAAAATGTATTCTTTTTGGTACAAAATTCGTCTTTCCTGTTTGAATATTAACTTTTTTCTGAAAAAATCAACTGTGTTTTAAAAAATTAGTCTTGTTGACTAAAAAATTTCATTATATTGTTAATAATTTGACTGTTTTTTTAAATATTATATTTTTTTCAAATCCATAACTTTGATTGAAAGTTTAACTATATGTAGTTAAAAAGTCATACTTTTTGGTTGAACATTTTTTGTTAGAAAATTTATGTTTCTTAAATGAAAATTCGTCATATTGGGTTGAACTCATTTTTTTGTTTGTTGAAAATTCATCTTTCTCAGTTGAAAATTAATTTTTTTGTGAACATTTTTGTTTGGAAAATGCAACTATTTTGTTCAAAATTTGTGTCTTTTAATTAAAATTTCAACAATTTTGTAGTAAATGCAACTTCTTTGTTGGACATTTAACTATTTTGTTACAAATTTAATTATTTTGTTAAAATTTCAACAATTTTCCTTCAAATTTCATTTTTAAATAAAAATTCGTCTTTTTGGCTAGAAAATTTCCATTTTTGGTTTAAAATTCAACCATTCTGTTGGGAATTAAAGTCTTTTATCATGATTCCATTTTTTGTTTGAAATTTCATTATTTTGTTGAAAATTCCAATATTTTGTTCAAAATTACAGTATTTTGTTCAAAATTTAATTTTTTTAATTGAAATGAAAATATTTGGATAAAAAATGAACTATGTTTGTGAAAATTTCACTATTTCGTTAAAAATTTAACTATTTGTTAAAAATCATTTTTTTGGTGAAAATTTAATTATTTTGTTGAAAATTCAAATATTTTCTTCAAAAATCAAATATTTTCTTAAAAATTTAATCATTTTGCTAAGAATTCAATTATTTTCATACAAAATTAATTATTTTGTTCCAAATTCAAATATTTTATTGACAATTTAATTATTCTGTTATAAGTTCAACTGATTTAATGAACATTTTATTTTTTTGATAAAATTTCTAATAATTTGAGAATAAATAATAATAATTAATAATTTTATACTCATATATTGTAAATTATATAATTATATATAATAATATTAATAAATAATTTTAATTTTTTTTAAAACTTAATTGTTTTGTAAAAAATTAAAAAATTTGCTAGAACTTTTTCTAATTGATCTGTTTTATTTAAAATTCTTCTCTTTTGATTGAAAGTTCAACTATTTTGTTGTAAATATAACTTTTGTTAAAAATTTAATTATTGTGTTAAAAATTCAAATATTTGTTTGGAAATTTAAATATTGATTAAATATTGAATATTAACTTTTCTTTCAAAAACGCAACTGCCTTTTAAAATATTCGTATTTTTTATTTTAAAATGTCATTATTTTGTCGATAATGTGACTATTTTTTTTTTAATTTAACTATTTTATTTAAATTTGTCTCTTTTGATTTCAAGTTCAAATATTTTGTTGTAAATGCAAATTTTTTTGTTAAAAATTTAAATATTTTGTTAAAATGTCCACCTTTTTCGGTAAACATTCATCTTTTTGTTTAGAAAATGAATCTGCTTTAGTAAAAACAAACGCAGGGTCGAATTTAGTAAAATTACGCCCCCCGGCTACCCCTCCACGATTCCATTGGAACACTGAAATCAGGCCCGTCGAGAAAGAAACTGGGCCCGGGGGAACCTATATGCCCCCTCTTTTCAGGCCTGACTAAAATTGGATTTTTTATTTAAAGAAAAGAACAATAAAACATACTTCTTAGAATTACAAATCCGGTTTTTCTTTCGATTCTCATTGCTGTTATTTAACTAAACTTGAATTTAAAAAAAAAACACCAGGTCTACATGGCGCCCCTACATTAGACTATTGGGTAAGCCGGCCCTGTGAACTAGTAATGAAAATCCATTTTTATTGTTGAAAATTTAACTTCATTGGTTGAAAATTCAACCTTTTATGGTTGAAAATCAACTTTTATGTTGAAAATTGAAATTTTTAGTCAAAAATATAATTCTTTTCTTCAAACACGCATAAATATACTAATGTCAGTAATTCCATTCATAGTTTTTCTCATCCATAAATATAGATAGATATACATATCTATTTTGTGTGGTCCACTTTTGCTGAATTAACTGAATGAACTTAATTATCCTAGTAAACCAAAATTGAGCAAAATGTTCCGAAAGGTTATTTCCGTCACAAATGCGCAGTGGTGACATACCGCCGGAAATTCTCCCCTCGTGACTACTTCGGGCTTTTTCGGTAATTTTCGACCATTTTCGACACGAAGCCGTCGCCCTTCACCGTCACTTCCGTTCGTGCTCTCTTCATCTCCTCCTCTTCCTCTTGGACGAGAGCCGTACTAAGTTTCTCCTGTGAAGTTCTTCAATACAGAAAAACTCAGTTCGCTTTTCATCGCCAAACATTACTTTTACACACTTGCGAGTACCAAACTGCGCAGCTCTTTTGCTATTCACTGTTTTGCTTCGGCACCAGCATCAAACTGACGACCCCAACTAAAATGTATACCAGGAGCAGGCAAACCAACCAGGGCTTCCCTAACGGTAAGTGTTCTTATCTTCGTGTCTTTATTCTTTGTGCTTCAGAAAAATTGATAACGTTTAATAAAAAAATTATTTTTATGGATGCCAATGAAATCGATTTCTGAACTTTTGTAATTCGGGTTTTAAAGTAGTAGTTGAACACTGAAACGCTCGAGAGAAATCAATAACGCCGGCTTGCGGAAAATGGCGGACATACAAGCCGACCAAGCTCCCGTTTTTGGCTCCTTTTGGAAATTTTCAATAAAACTTGACACAAATGGCTCAAAGCTTGATAATAATGAAATAAATGTCTAAAAATTTGATGATAATCGTTTGGAGTTTAATAAAATCGAAATTGTCTGTGTTTCTTCCGATTTTTCTAACTTCGAGAGAATTCGATGTAGAATTTTTGTTAAGTTCGGAGTCTGTTGCGAGTCATGACGCTGTCGCGAGTTTCATGTGACTATAGGCATAGGATTATTAAAGCTAATCTTAAGTTTGTTTGAATAAAGTACAAATGTAATTTTAAAAATTTACGTTTTATTAAAGTTTGTATGTGAAATGAGGTTAATTGTTGGATGAAGCCGATCTGTGAGAAATCGATATTTAGCTTTTTTTTCGTGAGTCATAAATGGGGGAAGGCGGAAGCTGAATATTGATTAGCAATGCGGATAAAAGTCGGCATTTTTGTAATCAATATTTGCGCTTGTTTGAGTTTATCATTTTCTTTCTCATATTAATCAATATTTCCGAGTTTTCAAGTTTATAAGTGTATACTGGCCACTGAATTGGAAAAAATTAATTTTTGTTAATAAACAATACAGAGATTCGTATTTATTGTCTACAAATTCTTAATTTTTGAAAGCGTGAACATTTTTGTTTTGATAAAATCGATTGGTTGTAAGTGCAACTTTTTGGTTGAATATGTAAATGTTTTGTTAAAAAATACAATTTTTTGGTTTAATATGGGTCTTTTTATATAGAAAGTTTATCGTGTTGTAGAAGAGTCATCCTTTTATTTGAAATTTTTTGTTTGGGTTTCAAATTCGACTTTATTGTTTGAAAATAGATCTTTTTTTGGTTGACAAATAACTTTTTTCTTGAAAATTCTATTCTTTGGCTAAAAATGTAACTTTTTCAAACTGTCTCTTTTGATTGAAAGTTAAATTGTTTGGTTGTATATACACATTTTTTGTTTGAAGTTTAATTATTTTGTTAAAATTTAAATCACAATGTTCGAAATTTCATGTTTTTGTTGAAAATAACATTTTTCCTTAAAAATGCAACTATCTTTTCGACTCGAAAATTTAATTCTTTAGTTAATAATTTTACTATTTTATTGTAGATTGAACTTTTTTTCTTAAAATTCTAATTATTTCTTTAGTCATGCTTTTTGGTTAAAAATTCGTATTGGTTGTAAATAAACTTTTTTTTCTTGAAATTTCAACTTTCTTGTTGATAAATCGTCTTTTTTTTACTCGAAAATTTAGTTTTTTCGTTAATAATTTTTCTATCTTATTGGGCATCAACTTTTTTTTTTAATTTGCATCATTGATTGAAAGTTGAACTTTTTGGTTGCAAAAGCAGTGTTTTTGTTGCAAATTTAAATATGTTATTAAAAAAAAAACTGTTGTGGTTGAAGATTCGTATTTTTATATGGAAAATTTATCTTTTCTCGTAGAAATGTCATCCTTGTAGTTCAAAATTCATTCCTTTGGAGTTAAAAATTTAACTTTATTGATTGAAAATTAACTTTTTTCCTAAAAGTTCAACTGTATTTTTAAAACATTGTATTTTTAGCTAGAAAATTTAACTGTTTTGTTTAAAAATGTTGACCCGTTGTTTAAAAATTCGTGTTTGTAGGTTAAAAATTCAACTATTTTGTTTAAATTCAGTTATTTTGTTGATTCATCTTTTTATTTGTCTAAACTTGAATTGCCTTGTTGAACTTTTTGTGTGAAAATTCAAGTCTTCTGAATTCTATACAATATTAATTTTTTAAAGAATTTATTCCCTTATTTTCTTGAGAAAAAAACAATTCTATTTCCCATGCTGTAATAGCATTTGAGGCCTTTTGAAAGTTTTACATTTATTGACATAATATTTGTTTCTGAGGCTTCTAAAGGTTGAGGGTTGTCCAAGTGTGCCTTAACATTTTGGGTTTTAATTTGACAATGTTGATACCAAAGTTTTATGATTTTTATTTTGTGTTACCAAATAGTCTTAAAGTCTCAGACTTCTTAAATAAGAAAGTTTTATTTTATATATTTGTTTTTAGGTTTTGACAGTCATTTAAAGGTGACTATATTACAATTGTAAATTTAAACTGTTTTTAAATTCGAAGATTTTAATGTTTTGTAGATTGAAAAGTTATAAAAAATAAATATAAGATTTAATCTCTTTTAAAAGGAAATCCAGATTTGTATGTTTTTCAAGGCCAAACGATTCAATTTGGATTATTTTTTATTTGATATTAATTGCTACGTGCTTTTTAAATTAAGAAGTTGTCACAATCGAATATTGATATATATATAATATCTCGAGGTCGACGTAAAAAAATTGTATTGCTGTTTGTTTAATTCAAATATTTTCTTTTAACGTTATTAAATAAATTTCAATTATTTGGAGACAATTGAAAATTTTTGTTTTTGACAGTCGGATGTAAATTTTAATATTATAGCAGGCCAGCAGCAACGACAGCCCGGGACACCAAACGCCCAAGGCAATTTCCAAAACCAACAGGGTACTCCAAATTCCGTAAGTTTTCCTCCTTGATTTCCATTTATATTATTCAGTAAAATACACGTTTTGTACTTGTCTTTGAAAAAAATGAGTACGTGTGTAAGTTTAAATGTCATTAGTGAATTGCATTGCTGAAAATGTTACGATAAAAAAAACTTGTAAACGTTTGGTAAGCCTCCCATTGATAAAGAATCAAGATTAGGAAAGTCCCAGAACCCCAATTGTACGCAGTAAATTCTTTCGCAGTAGAAGACTGCATTGCAATCTTTTATCCATACATCAGGGGATCCGCTTTTTTTTTTTACTATTTTTAGTAAAATAAATAGGCTAAAGGGTAAACAATTAGGGACTTCTTTGCATCTACAACCATTTTTTTTGGTAAGACTGAAGCAAATGGAGCAACAAAAACAGAACACAACGTGTGGATACTTAAGGAAGTAGTGGGTTATAGAATTTTCTTTGAAGCAATTTTTTTTTGCATTTCTGCACTTAATTTTGTTATGTAACCTACTACTTTTTCCATTTTTACCCGCTAGTAATAAGTATTATACCTGCTTTAAAATACAATGGATTAAAATTCAGTTGCTGAAATATTACAGGCCTCACAGACCGGTCCCTAAGTCCTCTTATTGTCCCTTCTGCACTTTGAAAAAAAAATCGTATGATTGAAGCTTTCAAAAGTCCGAGATTTGGAGAAAATAATAGCAAGAATTTAGGGATTTCTGCAACTTTTAAATTAAAAGGTCACATTAGTTACTTTTACCCCCAATAAATTAACTCATGGGTTAATTACAATTAAATGCAGGTCTTTACTTTTTTTTCATTGTCTTGATTTTTTAAAAATATTTCAGGGTATTTTTAAAGATTCCGAGAAATTTATAGTTGGTTTCAATAATTTGAAAGAATTTTAAAACGTTTAAAATATTTTCATATATTTTCCAGACATTGAGTTAGTATAATCATATGATTGATTTTAAGGAATTCATTCAAGAAAAAATGATATATTTGGCAGTTTTTTAAAGATTTGTTGATGTTTGAAATTAGTTTTTGGAATTCACCCTGAATTCTTTTAAATTCTTTGGAATTTGAAATACCTTGCCATTTTTAAGAGCTTTAAAAAATTTAAGGGGTTCTGAAATATTTTTGGAAATTTTAAATGATTGCCAACTGTTTTTAATGTTTTTGAAAAATTTGGAGATTTAAAAATACTTTTTCCTGAATAAAGTCGAATATTTTGATGAAAATTGAATTATTCGGTTTAAAATTCAACTGTTTTGATAATTTTATTGTTTTCTTAAACATTCAAATAATTTGATGAAAATTTAATTATTTTGTCTAAAATTCAAATACTTAAAAATTTAACTATTTTGCCAATAACTTATCGTTTTTATAGAAAATTCATCTGTCTTATTTGAATAATAACTTCTTAGTTACGAATCCAACTGCCTTTTAAAAGATTCGTTTTTTGCTCTAAAACTTCATTATTATTATAATTATTTTTTTTTTAATCAAACTTTTATTTTAAATTCGTATTTTTTTTTATTAAAAGTTCAAATGTATTCTGTTAAAAATTTAAGTGTTTAGATAAAAATCTAATTATTATGTTTAAAATTCAATTTTTTTAGTTGAGAGTTTAAATTATTTTGTTATAAATTCAATTATTTTATTCAAAATTCAAGTATTTTGTCGCCCTATATTCCTTAAATTCTTTGGAATTTTTGTAGATGTCAAGTTTCTTGGTATTTTCAAGAGCTCTAAAACATTTCAAGTGATTTTAAACATTTTAGGAAATTTTAAATGATTCCCAGTAATTTAAGTTACTGATTTTTTTTTAATTCACCTTGAATTTTTATGAATTTTGCCGAATTCTTCTTCCTTTAACTCAAATTCCTCAAAATTCATTCCAATTTTACAGAAATCAATCGAATTTTTTTTATTTAAAACAAAGTTTAAATAGATTTGAATTCTTTTGACTTAACTTTAATAATTTTTAGTGTTATGCATTTATCCTGACCTTTTTTACAAAAAATACCATGAGCGTATCAAAAAATATCCCTTTTTGCACCCTATATTTTATCCCAAAGGAACTGTGAGGTCTGATATTAGTATTTTGGACTCAACCTACAATTAGAATTGAGTCATCTTTATTTTTCAACTCACAATCAGAAAAATTGTTATTCCATTGTTTTTTTTTTAATTACAAGAAATATGGCTCTAAATATTATATCTGCCCTATAATAACGCACTGGGGAAATCTTTAGGTTTATTAGCAGTGGGTGTGCCTAGTTTGTTCACATTTAAATTTTATTGTCTTATTTGTACAACTGAAGATTTTCTTTAATAAGTTGTCAAGAATTTTTGGCCATTTTTTAAAGAATAAATATATCGTACAGTAAAACGTGTAATGAAATTTGACTTTGGTCAGATTACGTAGACGCATTGTTAATTGGCCTGATGATTTTTTTCAGTGCTTTTAGATATTTCTTTTTTTTGTATGATTCCTTAAACTTTAAATTGTTTTATTTTTGAGCTTTTTAAAGAAAATTTTTTATTTTCATTATTTATAAATCACTTATGCAGGTAAGGTCCTCTAGAAATCACTTTTGAGTCTGAAATATAAGGGTAAATTTTTTATGGTTAAAATTGATTAAATATCAATTTTTAGTAGTGATTAGAGTCTAGTTTTCGATAATTCAATTCTAAATTCATAGTACCACATAGAGAAGCTTTCAGAGCAATTTCAAAAAACTTCAGAAGTCAGCAAACCACGAATGAGAGCGCTATTGCCAGAGTAAAGAATCTAGATATTTGAAAATGAAATATTGATTTCAAGATTTTTAAAAAATGTATTGTTTCATTAATGAAATATTGAAAATCAGGTTGTCTATCTGATTGGAAATTTGATTAAATGGCCGAAATATTTAATTTGATCACGAAACGAACGATAAAATTGAAAAATTAATTAGAAATGGCCGAGAGTTGAAAATAAATCGCCTGAAAGACACTCTAAAAATACGTCAAAATTAAATTTGGAGTTGAAAATAATTTATTTTTTCGTCATTTTTTAATTAGTCTGGCAGTAGTGCTAATGCAACTGTGAATTGTCGTCAAGAAGTGCGAAATTGCGCATCCAGGGTGTCTAGCGGACCGGAAATTTTATTTAGGATCAATTCAATTTTTATCTTTTCCAATTATGAAATAATTCTTTTGCCATGCGTAATTCTAAAATGTTTCACAATTAACGAAATCGAATTTGGGGTTTTATTTTATAGCGTGCATTTCCAATTTAAAGAATTTTTAAATACAGTTTTCGAGACTTTTATAAAGAGATGCCGAAATGTTTTTGAAGGTCAATTGTTTTCATTTATTGAAATGTTAATTTATGAAATACTCATGTAAAATTGTGTGCATATACACTTTTAACAATTTAAAAAAATATACACACCTCACTTTTTCCTTTAACGTCCGACTGTTGTTAAATGTTTAAAATATAAAAGCGTTTGTAACTTTAAATGATTTTAAAAATAAAATAATTGATTTCACAATACAAGTCTGGTTTTACTTTATAAACTAACAATTTCATTAATATTTAGAAATATTTGAATTTTCCTTGTGCCGTTAAAATTTGAGTGTTAATTTAAACCTTGAACTTTCATTCTTATTTTGTAATTGCAGGTATTTAATTTCGATGCATAAATAACAATTGAAATATTATTTTTAAAATTCTCATAATGTAAACAATTTAAATTCTGATTTAGTGTTAATTTAAAAACGAGATTTAAATATTTAATTTTTATTGTTTAACCAGATATCTTCCATTTTATACGTGTAAATTATTAAGCGTTTGAATGAAAAATTTCTGATATCAACATTTGTTAAGTTTCAATTTTATAAATTTAAAATTCAGATGAGTGTTTCAATTTTAGTTTTGATTACTGCAATTTTGACCTCGATTAAAACTGCATCTAGTTTTTTGATTAAAATTTATTACTTGAGCCTGTGATTAAAAATAAGATTGACGTGTGAAAATAAATAATTGCCAAAACTAGAAAAAGACAGCTTTGAATTGGTCGGACAAAAGGTGGCAATTTGAAATTGTCTGATCACTAGACACCCTGATCGCGAATCCGTGCATCCCGTCGAAAATACGTAGATGATACTATTTAGAGCCAAGTTTGGGAAAAGAGGAATATTCCCGGCCAATGGTGCTGTTTCCGGTGTTATAAAAAAAAAAGAGTGGAAGGGGAATTTGTATTTTTTACTTGCATGTACTAATTAGAGGTCCCTATCCCCCTTTCCTGCAATGCAGGCTCTAGTAGCTATACAACAATACCGAGGAGGTGCATACCGCCAGGGGCAAGTTTTGCCAGTTGCCCTCATAGCATGCAATGTGCCGCAGGCCCTTTCCTTAAAATTGCCTCCTGAACTCGTAACTGAGTCCATCAGGATAAACACACTTCTCTGCCATTGGCGATTGACAATTCGTTGTTTTTATTATTATGATCATTACGACAAGAACGAAATTGAAATTTCAATCCAATTTAAACACAATGCTCCCTGAAGGGCTTGCTTATCGGTCTCGTCCATCCCAAGATGCGACGACGAAGCGATTTGTTTTTCATCGGATTGAAATGGTCTCTCGCAAGCACAGATTTGATTGGCGTGTGTGTGTGTCTGCGTGTCAAGGTTTCTTGACATTGATGAATGACACGCGAACAACTCTTGATGCTGTATGTGAACTGAGCTTAGTTACGAGTTAAGAAACGGTGGTGTCAGAGAAAAAAGGAATGAGGCTGGTGCCATCTATGGGGGCAGCGTTAGGTTGCCGAAAGCAAATTTTGTGATGCTGGGCCTTGGTGGGATGGCACAACCGTCGAGGTTCCTTGTCTAGCGGCGACCCACCCTGTGTTTTATAGTTCTCTCAGCAAGGCAATTACCAAACAAGCCAATCAACCCCGGTGAGTCAGCAAGGCAACTACAAACCTGCCAATGTCCAGCAGTTTAAGGGCCAGCAGCAGCAGCAGACACCCAATCAGAATCAGGCGAGGATGCAGCCCCAGCAGGGTAAGCAGACAACCCAGCAGTTGCAGCAGCAGCAGCTGCAACAGCAGTTGAAGCAGCAGCAGCAACAACAGCAGCAGCAGCAGGTGGCAGTTGGAACTCCTCAGGCTCAACGATTGAAACCAATTCTTAAGCAGTCACCCGCGACACCGGCGCCTACACCAACGCCATCACCGCAATTGAACCAGAACCAAAATCAGGTGAATGTGGCTCCAACACCTGTCGCACCGGTCGCCGCCAACAATGTCCCGGCCGAAAACAAGGTTGAGGGTGAAAATGTGGAGGGCATGGAAGTCCCGGATCAGCCAAGATGGAGACGCAAGACTCCAGGATGTAAGTAGCATTTTACTGTTCTTTATGTGTATTTAAAACGGCGGGGGTACCTGGAATTGTCAGGGATTTTTCTTTCTTAAGACGGGGGACTTTTTCGAAATCGTGCTTTTTTTTTTAATTGCAATATAAATTTGAATTTGAATAACAATTACGTATTTTCACTTCAACCGTCAGCTAATTTTACTTGTGAAAACTGAGGGGGAAAACAATCGACCAAATACATGGAACAAAACTTTAATTCTGTAATATCTTCGTAATGAATAATAATTAGTATCTTTTTACAAATAAAAACTATTTTTTAAATACACTTATGTAGAAAAAAATTAGTTTTTACGAAGACATTAGCAAAATACGGAAAAATGGACCGAAAATTTGGCCCATTGTTTTCTCCTGAGCAATCGACGAAGAGAAGTTCGCTGATGATTGAAGTGAAAATACCTAATTATTCTTCATTTGTAAAATAAGCTTTATTATTACTCAGGGTGGCTGCTGGACCGGGAAACCGGGAATTTTTTTAGTTTTCAGAAGAAAAATCTGTCAAGTTGATTTCCAAGAATTTTCAAATAATTAGTTGAATTGATATTCTTTTCAAATATGATATCATTTAGTTTACAATGCGTAATTAACAATCTTTTACTTAAAAAAAACTTCATCTCAGATTTTTATTTTTAAGTGTATATTTTTAATGTAAAGAATTTTAAAATTAAAAGCGTTCAGAGTTGAAAATTCTGGATGAAAAACAGTATTATTTTGTTAGCTGTAAATATAAGTAAATGAATCAATAATTCTTTTAATGGATCTTTACTTTACGTACTAAAAACTGAGCAATATTTTTTTGATAAAACGATTCTAAATTCGTTCAAAGTTTAAGAATTTCCGCATTGTTACTGTTTCATTTCAAAAGTCATAGTCATTAAAAAATGTAAACGTCCGATTGAAACTTAACTATTTTCTACTTAAGAAATAACTTAAGATATTCATAATTACAGGCTTTTATTAAATTAAACATTATTATATTAGTAATTTAGTAAAAAAATAAGTATTTAATATGTAGAAATATTTCACTCTTTATTTAAGACGAGTAATTATAAACCAAATAATTAAAAGTAAACAATTTGAAGTTAAATTGTTTTACACAGAAAGCTTTTAATTTCTAGGATTTCGAAGAGCTTACAAACATTTAACGTTACAATTTTTATTGTTATATTTAAAAAATGTTTAATTTGTAAGCGAAATCGTTCAACTTTTACGCGGAAATAACAATTTAACACCTATTATTTGTAGAAAACATTTCAGTAATTTTAACAGATATGTAGAAGTTTTGAAAAGATACAAAAGTTAATTTAAAATTTTAAATAATGTAAATTAATTTAAACGAAGTGCGTCAAAAAATTTTTTAACACTCTTAAACCTATTTTCAAATGAAGAGAACTTTTCATACAATTTTGGAAATCTCGTAAAATGTTTTAAATATTCTATTAAAATAATTTTTCAAAATTAAAAATCGTTTTCAAGTTTCCTATGAATATTAAGAAAATGTTTTTATTCTTTTGGAGCCTTTCACATTTCTTAAATGTTCCTAGCCTTAAGTAACTTAATAATATAATTTTGAAAATTTTTAAAGTTCATTGATTCTTTAATTTCGAGTGTTGAAAATGTGATTAATATTCTTGGAAACTAATCCAAATTTTTAAACATTTGAATGCTGTTTTTTGTTTTGAATTTTAACATAAGTTTGAGTAGCAATGATTCTTCATTTGTAAAATTAGCTTTATGTTACTGTATTAAACAATTTTTGTTTGCAATTTTTCTCTCTTGATCGAAAATAACCTTAAATGAAAATTCAACTCAATTTGAAAAGTCATATTTTTTTCTTAAATTCAACTGCTTACATTTATCGTTGAGAGTTAATCTTTTTTGGAATACCAATTTGATTACTTTGTTGAATGTTAGACTCGTACTCAAAATAAATTTTTGGTTGAGTCATGATTTGAATTGAAAATTATTATATTTTTTTAAATCCCATTCCAGTTGAAGATTTGTAATTTTAACTGAAAAATCAACTAAGCAAGTTTTGGTTGAAAATGTACCCTTTTCAATTGAAAATTCATCTTTTTGGTTTACTATTCAACTATTTCAGTTGAAGATTCATCATTTTAGTTAAAATTAATGTTGTTATTTTTTGTTTAAAAATGAACTACTTCAGTTGAAGATTCATTATTTTATTTGAAAGTTTATTAGTTTGGTTAAAAATTGATCTATTCAGTTAAAATTCAACTGTTTGATTGAAAATTGGTGTTTTTGGGTTAAATATTCAAATAGTTTATTGAAAATTCATGTATTTTGTTTAAAAACAACTCGTTTTCTTTTTGTACATAATTGATCTTGTTCGAAAATTAAGCTTTTTAATTGAAAACTTAAGAATTCAAATTAAATATTCATTATTTTAGTTGAAAATTCATCACTTATACCATTTTTTTGTGCGTGGAAAATTAATTTTTGTCCATGATTTAGTACACCATGATCGCTTTCCATTTTTCGCCCTTTTTCTTTAAATATGCTACACTTTAGAATGCAATATTTGAATTGTACAGTTTTTTGCTTGGTATTACCAGAGACTTTGCCAGAAACGAAATATGTCATTAATCGAATGTGTACAAGCGTAATTTATAGCTATGCTTATGCGTTGCGATTACAAGTTTATTTTTAGATCTTACCAATAAAACATTTACAAATGTTTACTTGACACTCTAAACGACCTGAAATGGTCAGGGAATTTTTATGTGTCTGGAAATATCAGCGATTTTTTTGTAATTTCAACCTAAATTTGAATAAAAATGATTCTTCATTTGTAAAAGTAGTTTTATATTACTGTGTTTAACTTTTTTTTTTTTTTTTTTTTTTTTTTTTTTTTTTTTTGAAAATTCTCTTGTTTTGCTTGAAAATAATTTTTTAAATTGGAAATTTAACTATTCTATTTCTTATTTGTAAAAGGATGGAATAAAATTAATCTTTTTGATTGAGCAGTCTTTTTTGCTTGAAAATTCAACAGTTTGATTGCAATTTTTTCTTTCTTAAACGAAAAAATGGTCTTGATTGGGAATTAAACTCACTTTGAAAAGTCGTATTGTTCGGTACAATTTAACTGTTTTTGATTAAGAATTAAAATATTTTTGGTTGTGATATCAACATCTACATTTTTCCTTTAGAATTAATCTTTTAATTTAATCTTTGAATTTAATTATTCAATTTTTGTTCAAAAAATTTTTTTTGAAAATTAATTTTTTTGTTTTTTAACTCTAGTTTTTTTGTGGAAAGTAATTTTTAACTAAAAATTTAACTTATTCCAAATGAATATTCTATAATTTTAGTTGAACATTCATCTCTATGGTTTTACATCAATTTTTTACTTCAATTTTTGCTTGAAAATTTATCTATTTTAGTTGAAATTTCTTGTTTTTTTGAAAAGAAATTTATCTTGGTTGAAAATGCAATAATTATAGATAAAGACTGATCATTTCAGTTGTAATTTCGTCTTATTTAAAATTAAACTATTCCAGTTAAGGATTCATCAATTTTTGTTGAACATTTATTTGTTTTATTCAAAATTGATCTTTTTGGTTTAATATTCAACTGTCAGTTGAAGATTCATCATTCTTAGTTAAGAATTTGTCTTTTGTATAAAATTCAACTAATCAGATGAAGATTCATAGTTTTAGTTGAAAATTCAATCATTTTACCTGAAAAGTTAGGAACTTGAGGCGGTTTAAATTGTATCAATTAATTCCCTTAAGTCGCTACTTATAATCCATTGGATTCTTTTTTTTGCGGAATATTTGCCAATTGTAAAATAAAAATGGAAAACTAAATGGTTGACTGTTAAATTTGTATCTGTTGAACGTTGATTTTTCAACCGCTGAACTTTGGAGAAAGTTGATTTATTCTTGAATCTCTTGAAAAATGATGAAATATCACTGCGCAAATTTGAAGATGATCGGAATGCAAGGTGCTCCGGTAGAAATGCTGTTGAGCTCTAGCAAACGAGAAGTCAATGTGAAAATAATTGCTGATAACAAGTTCTTTTCTAAAAAGTATCCACATATTTCGAATATATTTTTTTCTTACACATGATTTGTTTTCGCATTTTACAGTGAAGGTAAACCGCAAGCTCAAGAGATTGCGCATGAACCAACGTCTCCGACGAACTCTTCAACCCAAGAACGCGATCATGGTACTCAACGAAATGAAAACTGGAGTGCAGTTTACCTTCCCAGAAACGCAGACATCAATGACCAATTCTCTCTTCCTTGTCCACGCTGAGGTTAGTTGTTTTCCCTCGATTGAATTTTGAAAATTCTGCAACCCTTAAGGGAGGGGGGGGGGGGCTTTCACTCGCGTAAGTAATTTTGGTAAATTTTGATTATTTCGTTGAAAATTTGCTTTTTAAAAATCCTTTTTGGTGACACATTAAACTGTTTAGTTAAAAATTCGTTTTTTTGCTTAAAAATAAAACACTTTTCGTAGATTATTAGCCTCTTGTTTAAAGTTCATATTTTGTGGCTGGCTGAGGCATCAACTGAATTTTTTTTGATGAATATATATTTTTTTCTGTAAATTTCTATTTTTGATTAAAAAGTATATCTTTTTCAGTTTAAATATTGCATGTTGGAAATAATGCAACTCTTTTTTTTAAAATTCAACTATTTCCTAGAAAGTTTACGTTTGTTTAGAATTCGGATTTTTGTGTTCAATAGTCAATTGAAACCTTTTTGGATGAAAATTCAACTTTTTTTTTTGAAAATGTGTCTTTGATTTAAAAATTCACTTGTTTCAGTAGAATTTTACTTTTTCGTAAACACAAATGCAACTGTTTGGTTGAAAATTTAAAAATCTTTTTAAAAAGTCATACTATTTTATTGAAACATCGACCATTCACCAGAAAATTAACTTATTGTTTGCTATTCTTATTTTGGTATTAGAAAGTGAACTGGAATCTTCTTTTGATGAAAATGTAACTATTTTTTAAGGTTTTTTTTTTAATTTATATGTTTTAGAACAAATTTTATCTTGAATAAAAATGCAACTGTTTGATTGAAAATGAATTTTTTTTTGAAAATACATACTATTTGGTTGAAAATTCATACTTTTTGGTTGAAAATTCTGTTTTGTTGAAAATTGAAATATTTCGAAAAAATTTCAGTTTTTATTTAAAATTTATATTTTGGCGTTGAAAAAAGAGAAGTGAAATCTTTTCTGGATGAAAGTTCAAGTAATTTTTTGAAAAGTTTTTTTTTCTAAATTAAAAATTCGTCGGTTTTAAGATACATTCTTCCTTGGATAAAAATGCAACTCTTTTGTTAAATGCATATTTTTGTGTTGAAAATTCTACTGTTTTGTTGAAAGTGTAAGTAGTTCGAAAAATTTTTCTTTTTCTTTAAAATTTTTCTGGATGAAAATTGAACTTTGTTAAAATTAAAAATTCATCTGTTTTAAGACAAATTTAAAAATTAAACTCTTTTGTTAAACAGTTTTCTGGATGAAGTTAAACTTTGGAAAAAAATTCGTCGTTTTTTATTAAAAATTTATCCATTTAAGTAAAAATTTCGTCTTTCATGGATAAAAGTGCAACTATTTGGCAGAGAATTCAAATGTTTTGTTATAAATTCATCCTTTGTGGATCAAAATGTTTCTTTGAAATGAAAATTCTCAATTTCGTTCATAACAACTTATTGCTTTTTTAAAAATTTACATTTTCATTATGAAAAGTTCAATGAAATCTTTTTTAACATAAAAACTCTAAAAAAATTTGAAAATTTTTTCTTTTTGATTTAAAATTCATCTATATTGTAGTAGAAATTTCTTCTTGTTATTTTTTTAAAATAAAGATTGAGTTTTCTACTATTTTGTTCGAAATAAGCTTTGGCTGAATCCCTTTTTGAAGAAGTCTTTTTTTAAAGATTTATATTTTCAGTTGACTTTTATATATTTAGTTGATTTTTAGTTCAATTTTCTTTTTTTTTTATTAAAGGCTTATGTCTGGTTAAACAGTAAACTGTTTAGTGGAAAAGCCTTTTATTTCTTGAGTGAAAAATCTTTATGTGCTGAAAATTCTTCTTTTTGGGTTTCAAATTCTTTTCTTTTTTGTTTCTTATATAAACGTTATCTTTTTTTATTAAAAAATTAATTTATGTTAAAAATCTAATTATATTGTTGAAAAGTCTAGCATTTTGTTAAAATGCCATCTTTTATTGTAGAAAGTACATTTTTTTGTTTAAAATAAATTAATAAATTTTAAATTTGTATCTGAAATACTGGTTTGTTCCGTTTATAATTATTAATTTTTACTTTAAAAATTTCGTAAGCTTAGATTTTTATTTTTGAGTATCTATTTTTAATTTAAAGAATTTTAAAGTGCAGTCTTTAAGATCTAAACAATTAAGAATTAAAAACATTTAAAGTTGAAATTTTTGGATGAAAAACAGTATTATTTTATGAAGTGTAAATATAAATAAATTAATAAATAATTTTTTTAATGGACCTGTATTTGAGGTATTAAAAACTGAATAATAATTCATTTTATAAAACGATTTCAAATTCGTTCAAAGTTTAAGAATTTCCAGTTTGTTACTGTTCGAATTCAAAAGTCCAGGTCATTAAAAAAAAGGTGCGATTGCACCTTTATGAACTATTGTCAGCTTTGAAATTATTACATATTATTTTTTATCATTATATATTATATATTAAAGGCATTTATTAAATTAAAAATATTGTGTTCCAGTCAAAATTGCGCTTTTCTTAACCCGTTTAATTTGAAATTTGTTAATGAAATAAAAGAATTATTTAATAATTATCAATATTTAACTGGTAATTTAATACGAGTAAATTAAGGCTAAATACATAAAGGTAAACAATTCGAATTTTTATTGTTTGATATAGAAAGCTTTTAGTTTTTAAAATTTCGAAAAGCTTTTTTGAACTTTTTTAACGTTATCTTTTTATTGTTCTATTTAAAAATGTTTAATTTGCAAGCGAAATTGTTGAATTTTGTTGTAGAAATAATAATTGAACACTTCTTAAGTGTAGAAAAAATTCGAGTAATTTTAAAAGATATTTAGAAGTTTTAAAAAGATTCATAATTAATTTAAAACTTGAAATTTTGTTCAGATCTTCTAAACCTATTTTCTCTTGTCTTTTTGACAATTTTATAAATCTCTTGAAATATTTTTCAATATTCTGATAAAATTAATTTTTCAAAATGAAAACTCATTTTAAATTTTCCTAGGAAATTAAAAAAAAAAGTTTTTATACGTTTGGAGCCTTTCACAATTCTTAAAAAGTTTCTAAATTTTTTGTTTGAAATCTGAAAAAATCTACATTCGGGTGTAACTTAGTTTGTGAGTATTTGCATCGAAATTTCGGTAAGAGTAGTTATTTAGAAAATTAAAAATTTTTCAAAGCTTTTCAAGGGTGCTTTAACTATTTAAAATGAAAATAATTTACCTACTAATTAAAGAACTTTAAGGTTGAAAAAAAGTTTAATTTTTAACTTTTAATTGTTTCTAGTCTAAAATAACTTAATATAATTCTAAAAAAATTTAATTTGTTTATTTATTCCTTGAATTTAGAGTATTGAAAATGTTAACGTGTGTTTATATTTTTGGAACTTGATTTAAATTGTTGAACTCTAGAACTTATGAATGTTAGAAATTCTGCATTTTTCAGTTTATCTGCATTTCATTTAAAAATGGTTCAATTGAAAAGTGTTACTACCTTCCAATTTATACGCGTAAATGATTGGGCATTTAAATAAAAAAAATTTGAACTGAACAACATAACTTGAATTTATTTTAATTTGCTGTTTATTTTTTTCTACTTTAAATGGAGAAATGTTCAGAAAAGAGCCCGATTTTTTAAATTGGGAAATTAAGGGAATTTTGAAAATGTTCTCGGGAATAACTAGCAAAAGATTTCTGAAAATTAAAAATTACGTACAGTAAGAGGGATGGATGGATCTTAAGAGAAGGGCCTAATAATTCTTTATGTAATTTTTGAAGTAGCGGCCTCCCCAAAATTGATTATCACACAATTTTGTAATTTTGTCGTTTAGATCGACGGTAAGACTTACGTCGGCCAAGGACTTTCGAAGCCGCTTGCTCGGCAAAACGCCGCCGAGAACGCGCTCAAGTGTTTGCTCTTGGAGAAGATGACGGCCGCCTCGCTGAAGGCGCGCATTGACGCCGAATCTGACGGAGCACAGCCGATTAAGGCTGAAAACCAGGCCGACTCATCGTCCGTGAATGACGAGAACAACAGCGAGGGTGGCGAGAAGATGGAGACGAACACTGAGGAGCCAGACGAGATCCCGTGGAGTTCATTGGCGAGCTTTGCCCTCTACAAACTGTTCCTCGAGTGGCAGAATCAGGGAACTGTCGTTCCCGTCCCGAGACCGGGAGTTTCGCCCGGCAAAGTGAGCAAGCGCGAGACAAAGCCGGTTGTGCAGAAGGAGTTGCCGCCCAATGCCACGTCTGTGCATCCCGTGATGCTGCTCAATCAAATGAGACCGGGTTTGGCCTATGCCGAAGTTGCCCGTGTGGGAAATCCACCCAACACGATGTTCACACTTGGCGTTGAAATTGACGGAACAGAATATACAGGAACAGGTAAATTTTTTTTAGTTTTTTTTTTTTTTTTTGATTGTTTTCATCTTTTGAAAAAATGTTTTATTGCAAATATGGTAATTTCAATTTTTTTAAATCACGTTTTCAGATATAAAGTTATTTTAATCACTTCTATATATAAAAAACTTTAACTTGTAGTTAAGATTTCTTGAATTTGGTTAGAAATTTGTATTTTTTGTGGTAAATTAACTGTTTTTTATTTTTATTTAAAAAATTTTTTTGAGAGTTCACGAATTGTGTTTTAAATTTGTTTTGTTTTTTCGGTTTGTAGTTGAAAGTTCAACTTTTTAGTTCAGAATTCTTGAATTTTGTTACAAATTAAAAATGCCTCTTTTTTCCATTGGAAATTTATCTTTTTAGCTAAAATATTTTAGTATTATTAGTAAATTAGTATTAGTATTTAGTAAATTAATATTTTTGTTTAAAAATGGTCTTTTCCGGTAGAAAATTCCTTTTTTTTTTAATTTAGCAACTAGACTTTAAAGTTTAATTACTTTCTTAAAATTAAAAAAAAATTAACATTTCGGTAGAAAATAATTCTTTTTGTTCAAAAATTTATCTTTTTGATTACAAATTCAACTAGGTTTTAAAGTTAAACTAATTACTTATAAATAAAAAATTAAACTTTCTTTCTTATTGAAAAGTTCAACTTTTTGTTTAAAAATTTTTTTTTAGTTGGAAATTTAACTTCTCAGTTTAGAATTTTGTTACGAATTCGTCTGTTTAGAAGTAAATTAATATCTTTGTTTGAAAATTCATTTTGTTCATTTGAAAAGTTAACTTTTTGGTTGAGAATTCTTAAAGTTTGTTGAAAAATTGTTGTTTTTTGATAGAAAATTAATTTTTTTGTATAAAAATTTATCTTTTTTGCTAAACTTTAACTAGGTTTTTAAAACTAATTTATTATAAATAAAACAAAACTTTTTCTTTCTTTCTGAAAACTTCAACTTTTTGTTTAAACATTCATTCTAAAATTTATCTTTTTGTTTAAAAATTTAGCAATTAGAAAAAATTTCTTTCCTAAAAATTCAAATTATTGGTTAAGAATTCTTGGAACATAATTAAACTTTTTTTTGTAGTAAATTAATCTTTTTGTTTAAAAATGCATCTTTTTTAATTAAGAAATTCAAGTGTTTGTTTCAGAATTCCTTACTTGTTAAAAATTCGTTTTAGTTTCTGTAGAAAATCAATCTTTTTGGTTAAAATTTAACTAGGTTTTAAAGTTAAACTAATTTTTTTGGAAATAAAAAATAATACTTTCTTTATTTCTGAAAAATTGAACTTTTTGTTTAAAAGTTCTTTTATAGTTTAAAGTTCAAGTTTTTAGTTTAGAATTCTTGAATTTTGTAACAAATTTGTCGTCTTTGTAGTAAATTAATCTTTTTGTTTAAAAGTTCACCTTTTTTAGTTGAAAATTAAAACTTTGGTCTTCTTTGGTCAAACTTCATCTTTATTGGTGGAAATTAAACTTCCGTTAAAAATTCAAGTTTTTAAAAATGAAAAGTTGCTCTTTTAGCTTGCGATTTCAACTATTTAGTTGAAAATGCAACTACTTGGTTAACGATTCATCCTTTTTTGGTCGAAAATTCGACTGTTTTGTCGAACATTCATTTTTTTCAGAAAATTATTATTTTTGGATTGGAAATTCTATTTTTTTTTACAAAAGTCAACCTTTGATGACTTTGTAATCTTGTTGATTGACATTTCTACTATTTAGTTTAAAATTTAATTATTTTGTTTAAAAATGCAAGTATTTGGTTGAGGAGTCAACACTCTTGTTAAAAATTCGCATTTTTTGGTTCAATTCAACTGTTCGTTTTTTTTGTATAAAATAAAAATCTTTTTGGTCGAAATGCCGACTATTAAATTTTATTGTAAAAAAATTCATATTTTGATTTAAAACATCCATCTCTGGTATAGACAACTTTTTTTTGTTTGAAAGAGAGAGAAATTAAAAGTTGAACTTAGTTAAGAATTAATTTTTTTTTTGTTTAATGTTCATCTCTAGTTGAAAATTTTACATTAAATTTTATTTTCAACAAGATTTAAATATTTGGTTGCAAATGTGAACTATTAACATTTTTTGTTGCGAACTCTCGTTGAAAATTCATCAGTTTAAAAAAAAATTCTTTTTGCCTTGACAATATAACTATTTGTTCTTTGAATATTAATGGTCAGGGAAAATATAAAATTGGTGGCCACTATTGTATACTGGTATTTTCGAGACTCTTTCTGACTAATTGTTGCAATTTTTGTGACTGCAATATTTTAGAATTTTAGAAAATGGCTTTTTCTTTATAACAATTTTTTGTGTATTTCAGCAAAAAATAAGAAGGACGCTAAGAAGATAACAGCAAAGGCTGCCTTGCAGGCACTGTTTGGCTTGACGTATCCGGAAGAACCAAAGGTTGACCACGCAGAAGACATCTCGATGTCTTAAATTTTCTTTTTTTTTTTTTTTGAAAATTTGTAAGAGTTTCGCGCTCGTAGACACGCGAATATTTCACTATACTTTGTGACATATGTATTCGTCAATGTATTGAGTGTATTACAAAGTAGCGGCATTTAGTATTAATGTGTAATGACGATAGAAGGATTTGCGAAAAAATGATAATGAGCGTGGTGGGGCGAGGAGTGGAGTAGTGACTTCGATTTAAGTTCATTTTATACACGCGTCGCTCATGCTAATACTTGCATACACACAATCGGTAATTTAGTAATTCTGAAAATAGATAGGGTCCTGCTTTTAGGGGCGTATTTAATGATTCTTCATTGCAGCACTCATTTTTTGATTGTTGAAAATGATGACTAATAATAATAATATTATTAATAATAATAATAATAATATAGTAAAAGTAATAAATGAATTAGTAGTAGTTGGTCAATTACTTTTGATTCCATATTTTCTTCTCGCAAATACAATGATAAAAGTCGGCGAATTTTTCTCTTAATTTTTATTCGATACAATGTGTTGGGTTTTCTTCTTTTAGTTGATGAGTCGTTTTATTGAACAACACAATAAATATTGAATTAAAGTGACAATTTTTGGATGCATGCAGGAGGGTGGTTGGTCTCTTTACTTGGTATAAGTATTGGATCAAGAATGTATTTGAAATTCGTGGAAAAGAATCTTAACTTTATTGTCAAAAAAAGAAAAGAGAGAGAGAGAAAGAGAAAAGAAGCAATTGAGTGTAAATTCGTCGGTATTTGTTTTATAATATCTGTAAGATGAGAAACAATAGTATTGAGCGACATAGACATGGAGGAAGTACCTTATTGATAAGGTTTTAAATTTGAGCGTGTGAAATTGTGAGATTGCGAAAGGCTGCACACAAAAAAATTCATTTTTTAATACATTATTCAAACTATGTATTATGTAATTGTTTGTTTGAACCGGGCTATGAAATAATTCAGGCACTTTCGATTATAAACTTCACTGTTATATCGTAATTTACTGTGAAATAAATTCAACAAATAAGCCTTTATATTGGTTCCGTGTCTCTCTATTTTAAATGTCTGTTCCTTAGATAATTAATTTGATTTATTTTAAGTATTTATCATTTTTACAATAATTTGAAATGAAAATTTAAGTAATTTAAGTAGTGTCTAGTGTTCTGGAAACCCTTGAAAATCTGAAACCTTTTTTACCTGGAAAAGCCCTTATATTTTGCGTTTTTTTGTTTTTTGTTTAAAATTTATATTTTCTGGGTGAAAAATAACTTTGTTTGGTTTAGGTTGACAGTTGAACATCTTTGTTCAAAAAAGTTAATCTCTTTTCTTGAAAATTTAACTATTTAGTTCGATATTCTTCCTTTTTTTCCTTTCCTTTTTTTGTTATTAAACATTCGTCTTCATTGTAGAAAAGTAATCTTTTTGGTTGAAATTGCCTTTTTTCTTGGTTATTACTGCAACTTTTGTGTTAAAAATTAATTATTTTGTTTGTATTTTTTGTTTTTTAAAGATTCATAATTTTAATTGAAAATTCATCTATAGTTGAAAGTTAAATTATTTCGTTGAAAATTGGCCTTTTTGGCACAGAATTAATATGTGATTATTTTTTTTAGTTTTAAATTATTTTGTTTGAAAAATAAAACTAATGATAATTTTTTAAATTAAAAATTGATACTTTTAACTTGAAGATGGAAAATTTATTTCTGTGTTAGAAAATTCCAGTATTCTGTTAGGAAATCCAACTATTTGGTTGAAAATACTTTTCAAATTTAAGTCTCCTGTTTTTTTGTTAAAAACGGAACTTTCTTCTTAAACATTCGTTGACCATTTAAAGTGTTAATTGACATTTAATGATTTTGTTTAAATTTCGATCATTTGGTAGAAAATTGATCTTTTTAAGTTGAAAATTCAACCATTTTGTTCAAAATTCGTCTTTTAGCCTTAAAAATCAACAATTTGGTTGCATTTTTTTCTTGCTGACTGGAAAATCTTTTTTAGTTGCAAATTCTATTCTTTACTTTAAAAATCATCTTTTTTCACAATTCATATCTTTTGGTATATTTTAAAAATTAAACTCTTGTTGAAAATTCGTCTTTTTTTATTAAAGTTACACCTATTTAGTTAAAAATTACCTGTTTTAATGGAAATTTAAATCTTGGGTTTGAAAATTCGGCTCCTTAGCTTGATAATAAAAAATTAAAAAAAAAATTAACATAGTTTCATTTTCAAGCAGAAATGAATTTACAACTAAAAATTGAAGTAGAATTTTATGAGAAAATTGAACTATTCTATTTTTGGCTAATAATTTATTTTCTCCCTCATTTTTTTGAATGCTTATTTTTTTCTCTTATGAGTCGAAAAGGTAGATTTTTTAGCAAAAAATTTTTTTTCGATCTTATACTTTTAAAAAATGATCTTTTTTTAAATGAATTTAAACTATTTTGCTGAAAAATGACAATTAAAAATTTGTACCTACTTTATGGAAAATTCGTTCTTTTTTAAAGAAAACTAATCTTTATGGTTAAAAATTCCCCTTAGCCATAAAATTTATAACCGTCCTAGTTAAAGCTTCATCATTTTAATTTAAAATTCATCAGTTCGGTTGAAAATTAAATTTCTTCAACTGAAAGTACAACTGTACTATTTTTAGTTGAAATTTGAACCTTTTAGAATTTTAAGATTAGAATGAAAATTGGTCTTTTGTATTAGAGAATTAAACTATATTGATGAAAATACATGTATTTTGCTCAAAAAATCGATTTTTTAATATAAAATTATAAGTGTTATATTTTATATAATTATTTATTGTTAATAATCGATTTTTTAATATAAAATTGTTAGTATTCCAGTTAAATATTTCTCGTTTTAGTTAGTAGAAAAAAAAATCAATTTGTTAAATGTTAAACACTTTTGTAAAAGATTATCTTTGAAATTTATTCTTCTTGTGTGCAAATTATTCTTGTCCATTAAAAATTAATGTCTTCCAGTTAAATATTTTATAATTTTAATTGAAAATTCATGTTTTAGGTTGGAAATCAAATTACTTGCTTAAAAGTTGATCTCTTGTTAAAAATTTGTTTTCAGGATTTATAATTTCAAATAAAAATTATTTTTTCAGTTAAAAATAAGCTATTCGTTTGTTTCATTTTTGATTGATTTTTTTGTTTTCAACTGGAATGTAACTATCATACCAGTTAAACATTCCATAATATTAATTAAAAAATCATTTTTTGGTTAAAACATTAATTTTTTGACGAACAATTTATTTATTCAAGGTTTGGTTGAAACATGATTTTTTTCCAATTGAAAATTCGTTTTTTTGGTTGAACATTTTTTTAAAACTTAAATTTTTTTGAAAATTTTACTACTTCACTTGAAGATTCATTGTTTTTGGTTTTAAGTTCAACTATTTCAGCTGAAGATTCGCATTTTTAATTGAAAATTAAGTTTACTAACAAAAAATGTAACTTCCATTTTCGGGTGAAAGTTGATTTATTTTTAGTTAGAAATTCAACTATTACGTTGAAAAATGCGTGTTTTTTTTTGTTTTGAAAAACTATTTTTGGTAGAAAATTATTCATATTCTTTAAAAATGTATCTTTGGTTAAGAAATTATATTTTTTAGATGAAAATTTTGACATTTCGGTTAGGAATTAATATTTTTCTTGAAAATTCATGTTTTTCATTTAAAAATAAAACTATTTCAGTTAAAGATTGAGATTTTTGCTTTAAAAGTTAGGAATTCAAATCTTAAAATTTAATTTTTAATAAAAGTAGATCAAACAACCGTTTGTTTGAATTAATATTAAAATTCGTGTACAAATTCGAAAAATTATTAACCATTTTTTAGTATTATTTCATTAATTATCGTGCTAAAATATTTAAGAATATCCCGTAATATTAACTAAGTTTAATTAGTAGTTTTTTTTTAGATTGCAGTTGATAACCAAAAAAAAAAGAAAAAAAATACGTGATTTGTCAGGGGAAACCAGTAAATCAGGGAACATTCTGAATTTACTTTATTTATTTCAATATTTTTACCGAAAAAGTCGAATTTTGAACAAAATACATGAATGATTTAAAAAAATATTAATTTTTAAGAAAGTAGTTACACCGATAAGTTTAATTTTCAAACTACAACTTGCAACCTAGATGATACTTTTCCTATCAAAATGTCGAATTTTAAGCAAATTTCGTCAATTTTCATTCAAGAAATTGAATTTTTTGCTAAAAAAGATCAATTTTGGCCCTAATATCTAATACTTAAATTTTCAGTTAAAAAATTCATCGTGAAACAAAAGAGAAAAACGAATTATGATAAAAATTGAAATATTTTTAACTAAAGAAATTATTTTTTATCCTAAATTATGATTCTTATACCAAAATCAGGAATCTATGAATAAAAAAATGAATTTTGAAGAAAGAAGTTTTACCGATAACTTGAATTTTCAACCTCCAAAGATGAATTTTCAACAAAAAATTACATAGTTGATATTTTAACCAAAAAAGGTTTAAATTTTAAATCAGAGAATTTGACCAAAAAATCAGAATTTTCAATAAAGTACATAAATATGCAAACAGATGTTTCAATTTTAAACGAAAAGAATTAATGTATCTAGCTTACATAACATTCAAAAATTAAGTATTCCAATTTTATAAAATTAATTTTCTGGGTTAAAAAATCATCTTTTGTTGAAAATATATTTAATTCGTTAAAAATTTGTTGTTTTTTTTTGGAAGAGAATTAATTATTTTAATTAACAATGTAACTTCCATTTTTTGTTTAAAATTGATTTTTTAAATTCATCTTTTCTTGTTGAAAACTCATGTATTTTATTAAAAATTCATCGTTTTGGTCGACTGTTAAATTTCCTGGTTGAAAATTCTTCGAAAAAGTCTAATTTTTTTAAAAATATATTAACTTTCTAACAAAAAAGATAAATAGTGAAATTTTCAACCACATAAATTATTTTTTTAACATAATGGATGTGTCTTCAACTAAAAAGATAAATTTTCAAAAAAGTAAACTTTGTTAAAAATTTATCTATAATTAAATATAATTCAACTTTCGACCCAATCGTAAGTTTCGAGCCGAAACGAAAGTTATCTAGTCTGAATCTATATTGCCATGACAACTGGAAAACAAATAAAACAGTAGTCTGAAATTCATAAAAATATGCAGGCGCTGAAACTACTTGTCTTAGGTCCTGCCGGGGTGAGATTTCATTTTTAAATAATTAAATTGCTAATATTTCGAAAATAACGTTTTACTATTTTTAGAAATTCATGATTTCGAAAAATAGACAAATCTGTTGGAAGTTTCATACTTAATTGTCCAAGATTGTAATGAAAAAAATACTGACCGGGAAATTACCGGAAATTTTAGGAAACCCGCAAATGGCTGTGAATTTATATTTGACTGGGAATTTTACAAATTTCTGTGAAAAAAATCTGTCCAATTTTTATTTCAACCGTTTTTTAAATAATTAGATAAATTGTTATATTTTTCAATTGTGATATCATTCAGTTTGTGTAATTCAAAAATCTTTCACTTTAAATATTTTGCATTTTACAGTTTAATTTTTAAGCGTACATTTTAATTTAAAGATTTTTTAAATGCAATTGAGACTTAAACAATTAAAAATGAGAAGAATAGTTTAAAATCGAAGAATCTGAACAGTACATTTTTTACTTGTTCAACTGTGAATATAACTGAATGAATTATTTTTAATATTGAACTGTGCTTCAAGATTCAAAAAGTCAATTAAAATTGATTTTACAAGAAAATTGGGAATCAGTTTACAATTTCAGAATTTGCAGATTTTAACATTAAAAATTAAAATATTGTGCATCTGGAAACCATTCAATTTGAAAATTTCTAATTATAAAAAAGAACAATTACTTAATATTTAGAAATATCTGACTGTTCGTCTAAAATCAGTAACTACAAATTAATTATTTCAAAACTAAACAAAAACTAAACTTTGAACGTCACAATTTAAATTGTACTATTTAACAAAAATTATTTTGTAAGTCAATTTTTGAATTTATATGCATAAATAAAAATTAAACGCCTACTATATTATTATTATTATTAGAAAAAATTTTAGGAAGTTAAAGAGATACAAGTTTTGAAAAAATTCCAAATGAACTTAAAATTTGAAAATATTTCAAATAAATTAAATTTCGTGCAAATAGCACAGAGCCTAAATTAAAACAAATATAGATTTTGAACAAAAAATTTAGAATCATTTTAAGAATTTTGAAAGGCTTCAGAAGAATACAAAAAATTTCATTGGAAAATTAAAAATAATTTTTTTATTTAGAAAAATTCATTTAAAGAGAAGATTTTAAGGAATATTTTTTAATTTGGTAGGATTTAAAAAAAATGTGTGGGAACATTTTTAGAAAAAATTCGAATCATTTAAAAATATGTTTACGAGTTCTAAAAAAAAGATAAAATAACTTAAAATTGTTGAATTGAGTGGCCGGATGCAATAAGGGGACACGCGCGGATTTCGCCGGATAAGTATTGTCCAGCGATCGATTTTTTGA
>JAAAKG020158287.1:0-29238 GCA_010014905.2 Druon quercuslanigerum | reverse complement strand
GAAAAAGGGAGGGGAGGGGGGGGGGGGGGGGGGGTGGGGGGGGGGGGGGTGGGTCAATCCAAAAAAATCGAGAGTCGAATTTTTCGACCACCCTAGTAGTGTTGTGAGCTTGTAAAGTGCCTTCACTCTGAAACTAACGCAACTGACCTTAAGTTCCTTGTATCATCTTTCTTAGAGCTTTTGTGTTTGTTTCCTGAAGGGAAAACTATTTTTTTGAAATTTTTAGCTGAAATCGTTAATATGACGTGTAAGAAGTTCGTGAACGTTCTCTACTTTTTAAAGCGTTTCACCGTTAATTCAGGTCTTTTCTCGTGATTCACGAGAAATACTCCTTAAGGACGCTTTTGATACTTTGCTTTCACGATACAAAACTTTACTGACACTGTGCTTGATAGCGTACAATTTAATATCAAGCAATATTTTGATATGGGCGGCTTCTAAAATGAATGAACTTCGATTGGAATATTTTCATCTATTAAACATTGAGCAGTTTTATTTCAATTTGGAAGCGTTAAAATGGAATAATCAAATATCACTTAATGAAGTATATGTGTTAAAAATGAAATAATTTTGAATGAAAGAACTTCTATTTCAGAAAAGAAACACCCTAGTAAATATTTTGTGAATACAAAATAAGTTTTATTACTTAAGTGTACAACTATAGTTTGAACTATCAAACTACCCTTAGAATCTATCAGCGAATCCCTATTTCTTCCTTTTGCAGTTACTCCCTCCTAAATATTATATTTTTAGTTAAAAGTTTTTTTATTTGGTTAAAAATTAATCTCCTTTTTATGATTAAGTCAACTGTTTTTTATATCAAATTAAAATTTTTTTTGTTGAAAATGCATATATATTGTTAAAGTTCGTACTTGTGTTTTTAAAGTAATCTTTTTTTATTCAAATATGAACTATTACTTTTTATGATGAGAAATCGTCTTTGCATATTGGGAATTTGACTATTTTGTTACAAATTAAATTATCTTGTTGAAAATCAAATCATTTGGTGGAAAATTAAATTATTTAGTTGAAAATTTAACTCTGGTTAAAAATTGAATTATTTGTTTAAAAAGTAATCTTTTTTGGTCGAAAATTCAACTGTTTTGTTGAAAGCTCGTCCTTTCGGATTGAAAATTCATCTTTTATGGCAAAAAGGTAATCATTTTGGATTGAACTAAACAATTAAATTTGAATGCTGGTCCTAGAATATTAATTGTCAGGAAAAATAAAAAATTGGTTAGGGAAAAGTCAGAGAATCTTGACACCTTAAGTTTTTCGGCCAGCCTGTTTTAAAAAAATCTCTGGTTAAAAGAACTCAGTTTTTTCCTCAGAGTAAGAAAGACGAACAAAGACTTTGAGTGCCTACTTTTGACTTAACAATTATAGTTTTTTTAATTCCTGTTTTTTTGATGATGCCACTATGCCGATACGATCTCTAATGACATGGAAATGGCGCTTAGCGTCGAAAGTGCGGGAGACATTGGAATGCAATCGTCAACATTCAACAACTAGTTTCGCCAGTTGGCATTTGTCGAGCCTGATGTCGAGGTTGATTCTCAATCTATATTTCTTTGTGTCATTTCCCTTCCGTTTGGTACATAGCCCCGGGAAATAACAGTATGCATCGCGCTAGTATGATTGTATGATTTTAATACTGCATGAACAATAACAATAGGCACCTAGCTTGGTGACCCAGTTTAGAATGCAGATTTTACATAATTGGGTGCAGCTGACATCCCCTCCATTCTGAAATAATAATTGTAAAGTTATTTTCTCAAGTAAAGCCGATCTTAAGGAAGTTTTGAATTGTCAGTTTAAAAATCAGTTTACAGGGAGAACTGGTTCAGAGCTTTATAATTCGTATTTTATGGAGACATAAAAGAAGCAGGGCGGTACATCAAGTTTAGTTTGCATTCTAATGCTATTAAACAAATGCCTAACTTTTAAAATAATAGGGTTTCTTGCAATATTCTAAGCCCTTATTATAAAACTAAACTTTCGTATCATCTATTTTAATTTACTTTCATAGTACCAATTGTTTTCTTTATTTATTCTTCAATTTAATAGTATTTAAAGAATTTTATTTTCTATATTTAAGAGTATAGAAGACGTTTTGTTGTTTTGTTATTTCATCAGGAATAAAACAGTTTAAAAATATCTTCCATCACTGTGAGTACCGCGTCTTTACGAACAAGTAGATTTTATGTGTAGAATTTTTAAACTTGTTTTTCTATTCTTACAGAATTTTCGCTACAAACATACCTGATTTTGTGTACTTAATGTGCATTTTATTTTATTTTAGGTCAAATTTTTACCCCCTTTTATTTTTGGAAGGAAGTTACTTGAGACAAACAATGCTTTGCATTTAAGTTTTCGATGTTTCCCACATCCAGTCTTAAGAACTAAATTAAATAACTAATTATTATGCAGAATTATAAAACAACTTCTTGAAGCTCTTTTTTGAAAAGAGAATTATATAAGGCACATTGATCAAAAGTTTAGAGCAAAATATTTTACCCATGACATAGTAAGTTATTCAGTTATTCAATTTAAAAAATATAGTATTTAAAGTTTCGCAATAACAGCTAGACATTCTGAATGCTTTCTTCGTCAAAATAGCTAATTTAGCTTCCTCCACTTAAAAAATAAATGATATTCAAACAATTTGTCAGTCTTCTTTCAACGCTTCAGTTGGACTCTTTATAAAATCGAGAAAATAAGCCAACCATAATTGGATGGAAGGTAAGTATGCAGTACTCTACATTTTACTGACTGAGCACTGCTTTTCATCAACTGCAAAAAATCAATGTAATTTGAATATAGATTGCTGTCCGCAAATACATAGTAGAGAAAAATCAGTGGTAAAAGAATTGCGATCTGGAGTCTTGAGTGTGCTGGTATCGGCGTAAACTTGCGAAATCAGGTTTTTAAAACCGGCATTTTTAAGATGTTGTATATGGAATTTTCATCATATGCAGTGAAAAAAGACGTTTTATGTTAAAACACTATCAGCTTTAAGAAACTTTAATTAATGCACACAGAAAAAAATTTAATTAAAAATATGGAAAAAATATAAATTATGGACGATTGGAAATGAAATACGAATTTTAAAATAAGACTAGGGTGACCTGCCCAGTCTGTTGAGGACCCCCCAACTAGTGGACAAGTCTGCTGTAAAACGGCTAAAATAAGGTCTGTAGTGAGATACCAAATAAGGTCTGTAGTAAGATACTGCGAGATACCAAAGTAACTAAAAGTAACAACCGCGTCCACTAGATATCACTAAAGGCATTATTTTAGCCGTTTTAGCAGACTTGTCCACAAACTGGGGGTCGTCCACAGACTGGGCAGGTCACCCTATGAGAATTATAATTTTTCAGAAAGGGAACATTTCATTTGAACATACAAACATGAAACGCATTTTTTCACTGCAGAAATTCCACATGTTACACCTAGTTTCCGATCAATCTTAATTGTTTTTATTCACTAATCTTTCAATCTTATTTCAAAACTAGTTTTATCTTTCTAAAAATAATGTTGAATAATGGTGTTAACCTTTTCATATTAAATTAATTCGGGGCATCTAATTGAAAGATTCTTGCGTATGGGATTTTTTTTTTGATTATGGTCCCTGGCATCCCGTGAAAGTTTTCAGATAAAATTTTAACTCATAGTCTGGTTCCATGCTGGAAAATTTTTATTTTTATTTTTTATCGAATCTTATAGTTTTTTAAATTTTAACTCGTCGGTTAAAATTAACTTAAATCAAGAAATTAAGTTCTGGCAACTAACGAGTGGAGCGTTCAGAAGTGGAGGATCACGTTTAAAGCTTTAGCATGCCAGATATTCCATTAACAGATATCTCGTATAACAATTAATTTCTGAATTAACAATATTAAATCCATTTCTAGAAATATTGTACCATTAACAAAGCATTAAAAAATAAATTAGGTTTTCTTTTATAAAGCACAAATGAAAAACCATAGTTATTTAATTTTACATATATAAATAAAAATATCGTTTTTTTTACATTTAGACATAAGCAAGGAATCATAACATATTATTAATAATAAAGTCTCAAAATTGTATACTTTGTTCGATTTTTAAGTAAGTTTTACCATTTTTAATTATAATTAAAATTTAACTATTCACGCGTAGATTATAAGTTTGGGTTATTTAAGTATTATGTAATGGTTTGCAGAAGGGCAGGACCTTTGTTTTATAAAGTGCTCTACCTATTATTAAATATCCTTCTTATTAGGAAAAAATATTGGAAAAACAAGATATACCTTGGGAAAAAACCCAAAATTGTCAGGGATTTTCTCCAGTATTTAGGTAGACACCTTGTCAATCATTTTTCTCTAATTCCTGGATAATACGAAATTCAAAATTCTATGAAAAATGCCTAATAATTAATAAATTCATTAATGAAAATTGCTTTGATACGTCACTGACCGAGTGAGTACACAACTTTGTACATGAGCACGTTGCGTGTAACAGGAAAGGTCAGCCGGAGACAATCTTCGAATGTATGCCTGAATCGAATGTCGATGATTCGTATCAAATAAGAAAGTCTCCAGAGACGTCACGACAAGTCGAAAGAATGCAAACGCGTTTTCCCTGGTTCCCCAGACCGCCACTCCTTCCCTTGCCAACAAAACCTCTCCTTTCATAATGAAACTCTAAATACTCCAAATATTCTCCTCCCTCTGCGCTTTTCGTTAACCTTGATCTTAATTCTCCTCACAAAGGAGAAATTCTCGCGTTTGACCTACCGTGAATTATCGGTCGGAAGTTTCCTCAGAGTGCTTTATTATGCGAGCATTAGAGAATGCAAAGCGGGAACATTCATATTCCTCATGTTTAAACCAATGTTCGGATGCTGTGCCTCAAACCGCCTCTCTTTTTACCGCAACTTTAGTAATCATTACTTCAAGGAACAATGGAGTAACGATTCTGTCATCGCTACTGAAACGAATACTATTATACAATACGATAACTGCATATTTCATGTAAATCGCGAATTTCTACCGACTTCGTCAATCAACTAAATGATTTTCTCTTTAGAGATCATAACTTTAATGTCTTTACCGCAGGACTTGTCTAGAAAGTGAGGCCTTCTATTAAGAAAGATAGAGAAATTAATAGTCTGAAAACTTTAGCATAAACGAAATGCTTATTGAAAATATTCATTCAGTATAATTTAATATTTTTGCGGAAATGAGTGGTATCTAAAGATAAAGGAGTCGTGAATTTTTAAAAGTCTTTTATTAAAGATCTGTCGCTTTCTTCTCGGAACAATTGATGTCACTTAGTTTATAAAATATACATAATACACATTTATATTCATATAGTATCGGTCGACCCTTAGAAAAGTAAGGGCGCCCCGGGAAGATTTGGCGGTTGCTGAAAGATGGAGGAAAGGAACGGGATGGATAAAAGGATAGGAAGGGATATATGAAGGATAGGAGTGGGGTATCAACTTTTGAAAAAGGAAACGGGAGGCGTCTATATTACATATCGAGTCTCACTTGCGGACTTCTCAAGTCCGTCATTTCTCTCCTATTTTCCTAATAAAGAGATTCTTCTTGCACCTTCGCGTGGAACGTCGAAATGCTGTTCTTCACCACGCGAAAGTATCGGTAAACATTTCTAATAAAAGGTCGCGATGCAATCGTCCTTTGACTTATAATTTAAACGACAGCTACATAGGCTTCGTCTCCGAACCGACTGAGGGCGAAAGCTGCGACGATCATCGCGCGATCTCGCGAACTACGTTTTCCTTTTTTTGATAAATGTTTCGTTTCTGTGTAATAGCTTTGCTTTTTATATAAAAGCTTCGTTCAATTTTAGAGGATTTGACTTAGAAGAAGCCGTCTCCGGTGGGATCATTGAGCCATGGGTAGTTATTGGGGCATCGGATACAGGTTTGGAGATTGATGGTTTCCCCGGGAACTTCCTTAGATGTAAGTTTGCAAGTATGGGGTACCCAGCAGGCTGGTGGTCCATCCACCACACACTTATCCCTCCAGGATTCAAAGTTCTTTGATTCGGTTACAGTTTGGGGGTTTTGGATCCATTGGATGACTTGGGTCATTGTTACGAAATAGACATCGTTGTGGTTTGCCAAGACTTCGTCGATCCAGTAGAGGAAGGCATCGAGGAATTCCGGGTTGTTTTTCAACCAGGCTGCGTGGAAGTAGAGACCAAGCGGGGCACGATTTTGTTCATAATGCCTATCGAAATTGTGATTTAAGAAGTTGTAGAACTGGTCTCCGGTAAGGATGTTACTGCAAGAGTCGACCATAGCACAACCTGGAAGGTACTCGTCGTTTTGGGGATCCTCTCTCCTGTCAAGTTCGTTCATCACCATTTCCCAGACTGCGTGTGACCTGTACATGGAAAGCAAGAATTATTTAGATTTATTTAGATTTTTTTAATGTTTCTTCAATATATATGATTGTTTATGATTATAATATAGTTGTGAAAAATTACCTGGTTGGACAGTGTTGGAGGTTTCCGTGACAGCGATGGGGCATTCTGAAGTACATGGTGTAAGGCCATAGAGGAGGATTGTTGAGGGCCGAAGTGATAGTCGAATCATAAAGAAAAGCTTGTTCTTCCATCATTGTAAATTGGTTGTTGCCGCCAACTCTGAGGTATGGTGCTCGGACTCCAACCACACTGTTGTCAGTCAAGTTGGCGTATTTTTCGATAATGACCCTCATGCCTGCCATTTCCTTAGCCCAGTCATCTACCGTGGCGTCGGACCAGAAGCTCTCGTCGTCGTTATGTCTAAACAAAAAAATCTTGATTAGAGACCAAGTGTTCAGAAAACAAAGAAGTTTTCAGAAACTCAGCAACTACCGTCACCACAATCTAGCTTCCATTACCTCTTCCGGCGTGTTGACACCTGGTGGCCATTTTTCCTGGGATTGAAAATACGTGGTCAAAGCCATTGATACCGTCTCCAATTATTGTTGCTATCTACTTGTGCAGCTTACTAAGTATTATCAATTGGGATAGATCGGCAGGAGTAGGGTTTTAGGAGGGTATAGGTGATCTATACAATTCCAAGTCCTGATGCACACACTTAAGGTAATTAATTAGTTTGCAGCAACGATTACATGCTTTTAAACAAATTTTAATAAATCTGGAATAGATTGAACTAAGAAAGCTAAGTGTTGTGCTTAGGGGCAGGGATTTGTTCATGCGTTTTGTGTTTAAACTAATGTTAAAAATAAAGGTTGCATTAAGGCAATAATTCTTACGAAATGGAGTGGACTGCAATTTCGTGTCCCTTTCTGTGCATTTCCTGGACAGCAGAATAGTTGGTGTATTTGTGAGAGACGAAGAAGGTCGCCTTGATATCACATCCATTGGGGTTTCGGCGTTTGCCATTGAAAATTTCCTTATACAAGCCAATGTTATTGTTATTGATGGCATCGTCAAATGTGATGGTAATCATCTGGGGAACATCCTTGAAGGGTAAATCACCTGGGATTGTAGTACCATCCTCAGAACAGAAACAATCCGGCAATACACACACGGCAGGGTCGCAGGGTGGTGCTCTGTTAGGGTCATTGTCCATATCTGAGGTAAGGGGATATAATTTAATCTTATAAGTGATGATGAGTTATATCTAAGCACAATCAAGATACAAAATCAAATCGGGATACAAGATCTCTAATCAAGATCTATTATTTCATTAGATTACTTACCACAAATGTTTTCGTCTGATCCATCAGCACAGTCTTTTTCACCGTTACAAAAGAGACCTCTCTCTACACAATCTTGGTTTCCGCAAGCAAGTTGACCTTCTGGACAAAGGGGCTCTTCGGTGAAAAGAATGGGCTTGGCCTTCCGTTCTTTGTTCGTAGACTTGCAGTTGTGGACTGCATCTTTCCAGTCACAGGTCTGCTTATCAATGTCAAAGTACAGTCCAGCGGGACACCTCAGAGCTTGGATTCCGGAACTGGTGCACTGGATAACATCTCGACAATTATCTCCTTCTCCAGTCTGGAGTCGGAACCATTCACCGGCGTCCTTGTCCTTACAAAATTCGTCCTTTACATTATCCTTCTTGTCATCTTGTCGCTTCCATCGACTCAATACCGTTCCCTCTGAAATTGTTTCATTGGTAACCAGCTGTTTTTTACTTTTTAAACACAATTTTTTAATTTTTTTTATGGCAGTTTTCAGATATTATTTTAAGCCTCTAGTGCCAGAAAAGTTTCATTTATGGAGGGCGTTACGAGCCGTTCAAAAATAAAAACGCTTTTTCCTGCCCCCTCCCCTCCACCCCCTTAATTAATATTTTTCCTATAGTAAGTGTATGTAAGTTTACCATTGGGTTAAAGCTCAAGGAGACCTACCCCTCTAAAGACGTTATCTATGTTTTGAACGGCCTCATGTGATGATTTAGCTCTAGTGTTGGAAATTAAAAAAAGGGATAGCAAATTTAAAAATTCAGTTTTTATTATTCTTATCGGAAAATTAGTTAGGTACTAATCAAATATTCCGCCGAGCACTTCAAAAAACCACTGAAATAGAAAATGATTTATAGAATGCCAAATGTCAATGAAAAATTATTCTGAAGTGGAGTGATAATTTAGAGGTACTTTCAGAGGTAATCGATTTTAGAAGTCAAGGGTTCTAATTTTTCAATCTCGTAACTTCTAAGGAACACCGAAAGAATCTAAATTTTCCATTTGGACCTGTTGGATTAAAAGTTTATATTTTCGTATTTTTTCTAAAATATAAACATCAAAATTGATATTTGTTCACAAGGCGTGAAGATATGTTTGGCTGTAATAATGAGTTCAAGATGAAATATTACCTTAGCACTACTAACAAAATTATTGATAAAAAGGGTCCCGATGGGTATTCTGACACCTTATTTTGCTGATAAGGTGGAAAAAAATGTTTTTCCATCGGCATTGAAATGGCTCCAGTTTACGGAAAAATGGGGTTTAAAGGTCAGCTTCTATTTCAGAAATGAAATAGGTTTCTATTAAGAAAATTATTTATTTTTTATTTTTTTAATGCTATATTTAAGTCCGAATGTAGCAGTTCTTACTAATTAGCTAATTAGCTGATTTATTAGCAAATAATTGAAGGATTATTTCACTGATAAATTCAAGAGCAACCCTAAGTTATAAATTAAGACTTCGTTCGAGCTTTCAATCTTGTTGGATTCAAAGATTCTCATCGCCGAATGGAATTATTTTTGAAGAGAAAAGATCAATTATGAAATAGAGGCTTTGCAATTTTTCAGAAATGCATTTATTGAACTAGTCCAGGGCTAATAGGGATAAATTAAGGTGTAATCTATGGGCGGAATTAAGGGCTTTAATTTTCTGATACCAACACAGAATCGATGTTCACTTTTTCTTTACATTTAGAAAAATGTGTAGGTATTTTGTGTTCGAGGACGTATGATAGCAGGTATCAGTCTCGTAACCCTTGAATTTTGTTTCTCGTCTTGTGACGATCGGGGAAAGTTGTCCCCACCGTCTTCGCGTGCCCGGGGCACAGGAGTGACGTCACCCTCTATCCGGGACCAACCAGATTCTTGGCTTTCACGTTCTAATCTCTTATGCAACTGTCGTCATGGTCGCCGAAAGATATTTCGAATGGGTTTTTCGGTCGAGAGGCCAAAATGCAGAAGAATTAAGAAAGATTTTGATCTTTTCGATTATTTTTAGGGAGGGCTTTTCCCTTGACGATGATTCCTGTGAATGGTACGGATGGCACTTTTTACTCACCGGCAAGGGCGAATGCGACTGCAAAAAGCAGTACCAGCGAGTTCTTCGGCATATTCCTCGCCCTCACCCGCATCACGGGACTATCGGTATCCTGATCGTAGACCCCGTCTTTTCTGTCTGGTCACTCTTCGCGGCACCGAAGTTTTGAAGATGGGATCACTATTACTTCCGGGGAGAAGGCGATCGCGCGCGTGCGCCTACGCGAAGTAAAAAAGTGATATCGCGTAATGTAAGGGTGCGGACCTTAAGACTTAGGTACCGCTTACTAAGGACTGGCTGAGGCGCGCCATTCACTGGGCCTTATATTGCCACCACCACTACGTTTCTTCGACGGTCCCCTCTTTTGTGGATAATGCCGACGAAGTCTCTTCAGGTACGTAGCATGTTCATTTCGAACTAGGATACTTTCTTTGGGTCTGGAGGTCCGATAAGAAAGGTGACTAGGATAATCGCCAACCTGGAGCAGAGATGGAAGGGTGCTTCAAATGAGCTGGTGACCTTGAGCCTTAACTTACATTCTAACATGAGGATCGTTCCGAGTACAACATGTTTCTTGGAGTCGAAATAAAGAACTGAATAAAATATAATGTTTTGAATTTTATTTTGAGAGGGGGGGGGGGCTGATAAATAATGCTTTAAACTCAAGGTCGTAAGTATTTTGGCATTAGTATATATTACTTTCTTTTCTTATTTCTATGCCTTCTTCCTTTTTGTATAAAATGAGTAATAGAGTATTTTAATTGATATGAGTATGAGAATAGGTGGGCAATTGCATTCAAGATGTATTGCAGTTTTCCTTTTAATATCTTCTTTGTCTTTCAAAATAAATAGTTACGTCATAAAGAATTGAATACAGTTACGTTATGCACGTAAAAGGAAAAAAATGATTTATTACTTTAAAAAGTAACGGTGAGCGTTTTTTTATTTTGTAAATAACCCAGCGTCCGTGGTGAAACCCTCGTTTTTTTAATCTAAAAAGCTTTATGCTGTATTTTTAAGATTTAAAGCAATCGTTTTCAACTTGTAATTTTGTGCCCTACAAAATAGCCATTGAAATATTTAAATTTCAATTGTCTAGTTTTTAAGATTGTAAATTTAATCTTTTAAAAAATCTTGGTTCAATTTAAACTTTACTAGATGTATTTAAATCTTAATCAGTGCAATTTAATTAAAAATAAGTCAAATATAACTAATGTTTAATAAAACTGATGGCCGGATTCTAGTCATCACAATTGGTCACATTTGACTGATTTTTAATGAAAAATTACTCAAATGTTGCGACTTATTTCTAAGCATTATTTCATTTTTATTCGTTTTATATAGTGAAATTTAGTCACGATTATCTTGATCAATAATAAATTATCTCATTGAATTAATGATAAAATTGTTTAAATTGTTATCTTCAATATTTTTCAGATTATTTAATTTTTAAGTGTAGAATTAGTTCGAATTTAAAACTTTGGATTTATAAAGCTCCTAATTTAAAATTGTTTACTTTAATTTTTTTTACAAATCTTCGATTCATAGTAGTAAGGATTGAATTTAAAATTACTGTCGAATATTGTACTCTTAGTACATCCATAAATATTGTGAAAGTAATTTATATACTTGTTTTAAGCACCACTTTTTCAATTACTTCGTTATATATATATTTGATTAATTATCTATATCAGTACAAAAATATCACATTTTTTATAAATATATCATCATTCGTAAAGATTGTTCTGAGAAAGCTCATAATTACATAAATAATGTCTTCTATTCTATTTTGAACTCGTCCTTTGGTCTGTAGTCAATAAAACGAAGAACATTTTTCACAGACGAAAGTAAAAGGAAGAATTAAGCACTTCAGGCAGAAAAGCGTAATGGCTTTCGTTAAAGGTGGACAGGTTGCTAAGTGACTTGGTGCAAGTGACTTTGAGCGTTATAGGCATTATCGATTAATCTTGCTAACTTGAAACTGCTACAGACACTATTGGAAACAGCAATCTACAGCTAATTAAATTATTTAATCTTCATTTCAATATCATATTAAGGAATTGAATATGTTTACAAAAAAACCGGCTATTTGTACCAAAATTTCGATTTACGTAGCCGCAACCTATAATCAAATATTCTTCCACCATAATTTAAACCAAAAACCCCATTATCTGTTATCTTTTAAAATTTGATTTACGTTTCGAAAAGTTTTGTTTAAACTTTCGAAGTTAAAAAAAAGTGATAAAAAAACGTTTGCGATTTTTTCACGAGTATTAAATAGCATGCTATTACAGTAAAAGATAATAAAAATAGTGTCAGGCTTTACTTGAAGTCGGCTTATTCTTTATTCCCAATACCCTTTGTCTGGCAATGACTGGTTTTACTACTTATTTTGGTGACGCTTTAAAAACGAAAGAAGGATTCCCAATAAAAACCATTCAAACTCACGATTTGTGAACTGATAATAATGAAATGTTTACAAATAATGATCTTATGAACTAAAATATTATTTAGATATTTTTCAGCCAGAGCACTAAAATTTGAGTTGAAATGAAATATCAGAAAGTCGAGCTGAGTTGTTACAAGGGAAACATAAATAAGGAAGTGCGAAAAAGAGGGATGGTCAGTTATACGACATGACATTATAGTTCTCAAATGCCGATATTGTTATATTGCTACACATGCGATGTAAAGCACACATTTTTTTTCCAAAAATTGAAGTTCGCAGGAACCGATAATTGAACACTACCAGATGAAGTTCTAAATCAGGTGAACGAACAAAAGTCTGAGCTTTGCAAACTGAGTTAGTGCACAGAATAAGCTTAGAAATAAAATGTTCTGATCAGCATAACCAAATATTTCAGTAAATTTAGCCAGATGTTCTAATAAGCTCAACCAGATATTCTGGTAGACATCGATTTTCCACTATCGAATTTCGATATTTTTCTACCTTCACGGACTCTTCCTAAACCCCTCTGTAAATAAATTGACATTGTCCCAATGAAAATAATCTAGAAAAAAATTCCCGAAAACAGAGAATAAAAACTATATTTCGCTGTTCTAAACATTTTTCTTTTTATATGTCGATATGGATAATGGCGATAGATACATCACTCGAGGAAGAAGCAGCATATCTATTGTGTATGCAATCTGTTTATAAAAATCTTCGTTGAGACTATTTTATTTGGGATTTGATATATTATGCACTTAGATCACTTGATTAGGACCAGAATCATAGATTATTTACTTTGTTTATTTATTGTCTAGAATGTTAATCATTTTCCGAGACACTCGAAAAATGTGTGCGTAGTTTGATAGTGTCCCTAAACACTGGTGTGCACACAGATAACGCACAGCCTTTTCTTAAGACACAACTCAATTCACGGTTAACTATAATTATTTATACTTATATAACTTAGAATACAATAATCAAAACGCGATTTTTTAAGGACTGGACAATTATGGCTAAGCGTCACTTGAAACTTTTAGCAACACTGCATGAGACAAAAGACAGATTTCTGGATATCGAGAATCGCGATACTTCTTTACCAGAAATATTAACCAGAATGATTTTAACTAGAAAAAACCAAGCAGAGGTAATTACTTAGATTTTTCTAGTCATAGTTACCATAATCTTTAAATTAAGTAACCAGAAATTTTTCAACCAGGAGCGTCTAGTAATTTTAACTAGAACTTTTTTCGAGTGTAAAGCTGGGAATGAACGAAGGGATTAACAAAAATCCCTGGATAAGCGAAAGTTACTATCTTTGGAATTATTTCGCCTTTTTCCCTATACAAGGGATATCATATAGTCGATATATAGAGAGAATAGCTGTCCAAAGGAATTATCGGAGCAGAACCAGCTCATCATGAAATCATTGAGTTAAAATGGCGACAGTCTAATCGAGAGCAATGACAGTTGGGGCTTACTTTGAACATTTTAAAGAGCAGGGTATTAAATCAGGGTCTATTAATCAAAAAAGTTCATGATTGATAGCCAAGATAGTTGAATTGTCTATTATTCATAAAATTTTGTGATTTCGATCAATTACGTTCACGAAATTAATACTAATAATTCTTTGATGCGCAATTGATATTTACAAAATGTTAAATTCATTAACTTCTTTGAAAAATATGTTTTAAAATTTCTCTATCTCACTTTATACTATAGAATAATCTATCTGTTAAAATCTAAATGCTATAAATGGCTGCATAATATAGAATACAGTGTCTCGTAGGGGGATGGCATCCCTGTGACTAGTCACAAAAATAATGTTGTTCGATTCTTACCTCTTTCCATCTCCTCGTAGAGGGCGGGAAGGCACTCGTGTGACTGGTCGCAGAAATCACCTTGGTGGCACCCCTGACATTTCTTTCTAATATTTTGTGGAAAGCGGGAATGCGGACCGAAGATTAATCACAAAAATAGTTCAGGTCACATCTTTGTCTCTTTCAAATTTCTCGGTTCGAGGGGGGGGGGCGGCCGCATAAATTATTTTAGTTAGATCCCTATCCTATTCCAATTTTCCTGGGAGGCGGAAAGGCCCCCACACTTTCAAATAATTTCGCGGATGACAAAAATGCATTCTTATGTGAATTTTTTAAATCAGTAACATCATTATGAAAAAAACATTTATTTTTAATACAATTAATGTGAAAAATGAATTGTTTTTATGTTAATTTTTTCCTTAGGGACATTTAGTGTTCTTTTTATTGCATATAATTAATTTTTCACGCAAATAATTCAATATAGAATATTGAAAGTTTTAACCGTAATCATAAGTTCATAAATTATTTTAATATAAGAGGCCAAATGGGCGGTTTGCTCACTGTGAGTGTGAAGGCCCAGCACGAACTCAAAGGCGATGGGAAGCCGAGTCGAAGAATGAGTGATATACCTTTAGTCGAGCAGAGAGCATCCGCTCGTGAGGTTTTGTGTCGAATAACATTTTTCTTTGAAAATTATCATGCAAAACCTGAGGTTGTCTACCGTTTACAGATGTCGATGTTCACATAGTGAGCAAAATGTTTTTGTTACCAGAAATTGCGGAATAAATATTTCAGATCGTTGAAGCAGCTATTTATACGGAAATGCTGTGATCAATAGCCCTGAAACTTGAATGGGCTATTAATCACGTCATTTTCTGAAATGAATTGTTTAATCGCCTATTAACCCCCTTTACATTCAGGCAAAAAGCAACATTTGGTGTCAACACTATTATTGACACAAAGGACACTTTAGAATCACGTAATATTGGCAGCTTCAAAGTCTTTTAGTTCGCTGGGGTGGCTGATTTCAAATTTGATATCGGATTTATAAAATTTAAAATAGCGGATCTAATATGGCCGACATGATATATTAAAAAATTTCAGACCATGATAAAATTGGTTATACTTTGATTTTTGGGGTGAATGAATCGAAATATGGTGCTGGATTTTCAAAATTCAGAATGGCGGAGCCAACGTGGTGGGCATAAATCATGGACAATATTCGGATATTGGATCTGCGAAGTTGTACTTTGAAAATCCACCATCAGATTTCGATCAAGACCCCAAAAACCTAACTATTGTACATTTGTTCAAGATAAGAAAATTTTTAGTAACTCATGCCCGCCATATTGAATTCACAATTCTGAGTCTTAAAAATTCAACATCAAATTTGAAAATCAGCGACCTTAAGCACCTAAGTATTATCAACTTCAGCAAAGTTAGATGATTTTTAATAACTCATGTCCTTCATATGGATCGGCTTATTGCATGTAAAAATCCAGCATCAAATTTGAAATCAACAACCCCAAAAACCAATCACCAATTTTATAAACGTCCAAACTTTTTAACTAATTTATGTCTGCTACATTGTATCCGCCATTTCTATTTTTGAAAATAACATCATATTTGAATTCAGCGACTACAAAGCCGTATTATAACCAAGCAAAATCAAATCGGATCATATTAAATAATTTTATTTTGAGATGCCTACATATTCGTCATGATGCAAAAAAGGCACAACTTCTTCTGCTCATCTATGTGTCACTAACAGTGAAGGGGTTAATCGTGAAAGTTCGTCATGAAGAACACATTGTAGAAAAGAATAGCTTGTAATAAAAAGGATGAAAATGAATAGTTTTTGTGTTGCATTTTCCTTCTAAACATTTTGGGACCTTGTTATTGTACGTGATTACTTTTTTCACTTAAATTAATTTAAACTAGAATACTAAACATTGAAAATGTAATATAAATTCATAAAAATGAACTTTGTATAGAAAACTATTTTCCGTATTAACACCTAGATGAGATCACATTGTTACCCATTCAAATGTTTCGGGATAAATAGTCAAAATCCTTAAGTCGGCTATTAATCACGAAATTTCAAATTTCTAGTTCCTTAAATGGCCTATTTTTACCGAAATTGCGTGATTAATAGGAGCGGCCTAAGTGTTAAATAGAGTTTGTGTCTGGTTAATAATTATTTACAGTAGCTTAGATTGTAGACCGTTTTTAAATTGAGATATCAAGAAACGCAAGGAAAACCATAAACTTGACCGCCAAATACAACATGTCTCATTCAGGGATAGGCACTTTCTCGATACCAGGCGAAAAATTGGCACTGTAAGTTTATATATTTCTACAAAAACTACATATTTCCCTTATTTAATAAGAATACAAGTATGTAAAATAGGTTATGTCGAAAATTTAAAATTTGCACATTAAAAATCGCGACAATGCGAAAAAGTAGCATATTGGGATCTTACAAAATTATAATAAGTTTGAAATCGATGGACTGCACTGGTTTTCACTGGGTTTAACTGGAAAACTTACCAGCAACCAGTAACTTTCCAGTGATGTAATGCCATTCCCTTTCTAACTTGTGAGTTAACATTTTTTAAGAAAATGTGTGGGCTTTTGAGCACAAAAATGCAGTCGAAAAAAATCGGCAAGACTCTGAAATCGAAATAGACACTACAGAAAATGTTTAAAATTTCGAATTTAGTATTTAATTCAATTTTTAAGCTGTAATAAAGAACTATAAGAAACTATAAAGAATTTACAAAAATTACATACCAAATTCAAATTTGGTGATAGCTACTTTTTTCCTAGTGTATTTTTGTAACTGGAACGTTTTCAAGCATCAGAAAAAATTCTTCACCTATTTACAAAGGTGTTCAGAGTTTTGTCCGATAACAGAAGTGAATTAAATAGGAATGACTTCTTAGAAAATAATTGATTGAAATCCGCAAAAGATTGGGAAGACTCATTTTGACCTTGAGGAACGTGAAAAAATAGAAACTTAAAAATATTTAAACGCTCGGAAAAAAAGAAATTTTTCAAACATTTATTTAGCGTTCATAACTAACCGTTACTTTGTCGTATTTAAAAGATTTCGAATACCAGAATTCATTATTTTGGACCAACCCTAACACACAATCTGTCGAAAAGTATAAATTCTTAAACTTGGAAACTTGTTCAAAATGATTGATCTACGAGAGGAGGTTATATAAAGAAATTGAACGTTTTATCTCATCTAAGCGAACACATTGCTCGAGTATACGAGTATTCTATAGAATCGCTCGTACGCCTCAAGAAAAAAATTTCCATGTCCACTCTGTTCTGGGTTAGCAATTTAAAATTCGAATCTCCGTAAATATACAGTTATATATGATATTTGCAATATTTAAAATACTCTTTTACCTTTATAATATAGTTATTGTATTTTTATTGTACATTCATATTGTCATAGTTAAGTAAATTCCCGGACATTTTTAACACAGATGTTAAGACAGAAATGAAATTTAAATAAGAGAAACCTGTATGGTTCCTTTTAGAACATTATGTTAAATTCATGAGCTTCTGTGACAAGAGTCAAAATGAATAATTTTACATTATTGTATTGAAATTAATTAAATTTCAATAGAGGAATTGAATATATAAAAGACAACTCTTCAGTTTATTTGTAGTAAATAAAATATTGTGCTATATATATATTGTGTATATATATAATTTTTATTTATTTCATACTCTCGAAATCTGAATGAGTGATAAGTATGTCGCTAATTTAAATCAGCGTATATACTCGTACGCTGGCAAATCTGGTCAATATATGAATTTCATTACATTCTTTTAAATTCAGATAAACTACAAAAAATTTTAAGGTCCAATTTTAAGTATTCTCCTTTGCTGCATTTATTCTTTTGCTCAATAATTAGAAGAATTCAAATAAGCGAACATTTTGTTAATTAAAGGATTTTACAGTATAACCATGTAAGTGCCACTCTATTCAAAACACTTTTTATTAGCTTGAAAATTGAATTTTCCAATTTTTTAGACAAGCTTTATGACAGCAATGAGCTAGAAAATGCGAGGTACACAGAAAATAATAGTGCTATTCGTTTCTATGGAAAAATACGAAAAATCCATGTATTGGAGAATTTCCTGTTCCACCCAATTTGCTACATATAGTAAAAATATAAATGCTATGCCATGTAATTGTTTATTTTTACTACGTCACTAATTGAGTCTAATGAAAAAGTGTTGAGACAAAGTGATAATGTGTAGGTAATTATTTTAGGTTAATCAAATAGTGTTATTTGTTTTTCCGTATATTCATTTTTTTAACAATTGAAAATTAATTTTTGTCTTGAAAAATCATGTATTAGTTTGTTGCTATGATTTTTCTAATGATTTTATGATAAAATCGTGTTTTTTTTGCTTTAAAAAATTGGAAAAATTATGATTTTTTACTGTTCAACTTTGTGTTTGTTTTGCAGCATGTTCCAGGTATTTCAAGTAATATATTTTATGTTAATCGAAGCCTAAAAATAATAAAAAATCAGTATTTTACATGGTTATGGTAGAGGAAGTATTTTGACGTTATTTTCCTCTATAAGTATTCACCTTTTCTATTTTTTGCAGGATTTGTGGAACTCTATCAACACTCGAATGTACATTCTCATTTTTTATTTATCAAGTGAGTCAATTTTCAAAAAGTTTCTTTGTTCCCCTGAGAAAAATTTTCTCGGTACGTGAGCTTTGAATAATCAAGTGAGGAAATTAGTTTCGATTATAACAATTTTCTCTGCTGCACTTTGCTTTCAAGCAAAGGTGTATCGTAAGGAACCTTGCAACTTGAATGAACTGAAGGTAGGAATTACGGAGGAGCGCTTGATGCCCCTGTGCGACCTGTATCCAACATATTGAATCACGTCATATAGTCTATAACGTGAGCAGCATAGTGAACGTAACCTGTCTATCAACAGGTTCAATATATATTCTCACATCCTACAACATAAAAGGCGACATTCAAAATTAATAAAAATTCCTAAATATTTTAATTTTCACCTTATCAGAAATACTTTTTATTGCTTGTTTTCAAAGCAATTGAATGTCAACTTTCATTTCATCACTCACAAAAGTTAAAAATAATTTTAAAAAAATTATATAATTACAGAATTCTCGTGTTATTTTTTTAAATAACACGTTCGTTTTGCAAGGTTGCTCCGACCCAAGTGGCTGATCAATCTCTGTAGCGATTACCCCAAGTAAAAACCCCCATTAGATCGTCATGTGAAGTTCTCTACTCGGACCCATAAGAATCCAAGGTTTTTTGTCTGAGGTGCCATTCACTCTACTGAAACTCTTTTTATAAACTGTTTGGCGCCAGACTTTTCTGTCCTGGTATACTTCTCAAGCTATCTTCACGTCCATGCATTTTTTTTATGCAAGCTCTCGTATTTCTATAGCTTCTTATGTCTCTTCGAATTAGGGTCTCATTCGCACATTCTGACCATTATTTCCAACATGCCAAATCCATCTCAAAGAATTTCTTTCTCATATTTTAACTAGTATCTTATCTACACCACATTTTTTGAGGATCATGTCATTACTTACTTTGTCTAGCAGGACGAAGTGGGACTGTCATGTTAATCGCATTAATTTTACTCTTATCGGAACAAATATAGAATTATGGATTGCCATTTTTAACTTTATTTGATATATTTTTAATTCTGATAATGGGCCCTGCTCTACCGATAAACTTATTACCCACGTTCATGCGCCTATCTAACTCCCAATCTATCTTTCCGTCTCTAGCGAATAGGCTATCGAGAGAAACGTACTTATCAACCTGTTATATTCTCTCATCAATTCTATTAAAACCTATTTAACACTTAATACTTAAGATTAATGGTATAATCATAAATACTTTACGATTATTCAATGTTGCTGTAAAGTACGCTATAGGTAGCAAGTGAATTCAGAGCAATGTTACTTTAAAGAGTCAAAATTATAATGAAAAATATAATTTAGATAATAGCTCCTAATTTACACAAATTGATTACCATTTTTAAGAGTGGCTTGAGCAGATTTTCAGGATCTGAAATCACTGTCATATCCTGAAATACAACGGAAAGTTTCTCTACTTTTATCACAACGCGATTAGAAACAATAAGACTAAAAATAACTTTAATAAAGTTTGGAAAATAATATTAACTATATAATTATAAAAACTGTGATAAAAACAATCTTCAATTTTCCCCAGTTTTTTGCACCATGAAACTTTATACCTTCCAAGAAGAGCAATTTACTTATCTGTTCTAACATAAAATTTAGCTTACGATTTAGAGATAGAAGATGAATAATCATGATTATAATTATTATATCATTAAAACATGAAATTATACAAATATTTTTCATTTGGCAACAAATTTAAAGAAACTTATTGGGTAATCAGACTTATTAAAACAACTAAAAGATCCTACTTCCAGAAATTCGGACAAAACCCCAGACAAAAGGAAAAACCTTGTAGGATATAAGTGGCGAGTAAAAACTCTTGTTATCTTTTAACTGAAATATGTTTAACTGAAATAGGTTCAAAAAGGGTCACCGAAAAAAACTAAAGCAAAGCAATAATATTCCCTTAAATGGGGCTGAACTTGCTGAAATTCATTACAGGTCTTTATATTTAGTTAAACTAATTTCATATGTACAAAATTCATCCATAAATTATTATTTAGTTGATCTGATATTAAATTCTTTGAATTATACTGCATTTCCTTGAAATTAATTACGTATTGAAATTTCTTCAACTCATTAATCCTGCTCCTATTTATGATTCAGTGAAATTTACTGAAAGACTTCTGAGTTACGTGAAATCCATTTAAATGGTTTTAAATTAATTGAATTAAAGTCGCGCGTTCAAAAGGGAGATAACCACTAAAATATTAATTTTAACAAAAATATACAAATATGAAGAAACATAAATAAAAATTAATAACTATATGGATACTTTAAGATCAGGTTGATAAACTTTTATGCATATTTCGTTTTTGCTTTGTTTAAAAGTTAATTTGCATTATTATTGATAACAATATTTTTTACGGAGTAAAAGGGGCCTAACTAAGATTTTTTCAAAGTTTTTTTTTCAAAATGATTATTCTATTTGCGTTTTCAAAAAATTAAACAAAATTTTTTTACTTACCTTTATTTCTCCATATTATTTTAGTTTTCCTAAATCATCAAAAATGTTGATTTTAGGACTCTGCAAGGAAATTTAAATAATGTATACAATTTTTAGAAACATCTTTAGGCTTTTCACGAGAGACATGTTTCAAATTTTTTTTGTGATACTTAGATCCGTTTTCCACAATGAAATGATAGCTCATGATTTATTCGATAATCAAAGACGATAATTCTATAAGATTTTGATAACCATCATTTTATTCAAAACAGGAATAAGATGCCCTAATTATCTAAAAATTGTCATTCCAGTATTTATAGAGTAAACTGAGGCAATTCAATTTTGAGGTTGGGTCCTGGCTTCAACGCCTCTAAATAGTTTTTTAAAGCAAAATTTGATCAAAAATAAATAATTTTAAAGAAAATCGTAACTTATGTTGAACTATCTGCATCTTTTGAATAACATGGTATAATATTATACGTAATATTTCCGTTTAATTTAGAAATAGTTTAAAGGTTTGTTGTTGGAATTGAAACACTTTCAGTTTATCACTTTCTGAGAAAGCATTAGCCTAAAGTTACTAAGCGGAGAGGTCGATTTGCCAAGAGTAAAATTTTTTCAAATGTCAGATCGTGTTAGGACTTCCTTGGCATTTTTGAATAAGCCCAACGATTGTATTGCACCATTGATTCTTCTCTTCCATGACACGACGCTAAATGCCAAGCTTCGTGATCGAATCTGGGATTATCGGCTGAAGATTATGTATGTCATATATATGTGTGCAAGCATGATGTCCTCCTGAATCTAAGAGATCTTTACTTCATACTAAATTCCAAGGCATCAAATTTCTATGAAAAATTTGATTAAAGTGTTGTCAAATAGGGAAACAATTGCAATTACAGAACATATATACATTGAAAAAATAGTTTGTTTCGTATAACGATCACATAAAAATATGATCAAACAGAACCATTGTTTAGCCTGAGTTGTACAATTTAATTACTCAAACATTTTTAAATAACGAAAGAGTATTCCTCATTAATCATAAGACTTTAAAACAGCAACTTAAGTCAAACTGAAAAATTTCAGTCAATTTTTTAGTCAAGAATAAAAACATGTAAATTATAGAAAGTAACTTAAAATTGAAGAGAGTTCAATCACGCTAAAAACTACATTAACTTAAAATATAATGAACTGTATAATGACTTGGATGGACAAACAGAAAATGACAGTTTCAAGATAAAAAAATCTGCCCGATGCGTAGGCACATTCTCATCACGCGCAGCTCGCTTTGGTCGCAAGTTTATGCGCGCCCGGGGCGCGCGTCTGCTGGATCTCGCACTACGCGCTCGATCTTTATACTTTCTCCACATTTGTGCACATTCTTTTTAAAATTAAAGGTCAAGCACCGACAAATGCCATTTGGTAATTGTAAATTTTCTTTTGTTAAAGCTCCTTCGGCTTTAATGAACACATTCTTAACTCGTTCTGGGACTGCTTATTCAAATATTGCAAAATAATCTACAAATTTTGTTTTTCAAGATTACTTTAATAGTTTTATTAATTTTTATTCTAAGCTGCGCTAAAAAATGTTTCATTTCAATAATTTTATAGGATATTTTTCTGGCTCTGGAGGCCTCAAAACTTGGGCATTGAATTAAATCCGCGAATGTCATTTTTAACGAAAAAACAATACCTTCTCATTGAGTTGAGAATGTCAAAATTAAAGAACTGTTATATATTACAGCTATATTTACATCTTCCTACAAAGATGCCACTTGTTTTTTTATTGTCCAACGCTTTGCTACAATTTTGGATCAAATGTTGACCCTTTGAGATTTAATTATTGTCGTACGTATTAACTATAGTTTAAATATTAACTACATAGGTCACGGTTACTGTTATAACCTATCTATAAAATTAGCTAGCTATAATCTTGTTTAAAAATCTATAGCTCAGAGAACCTGGATGAAAGTTTGACGTTTTTTTTGCTAGCCCCATGCCAGACCGTCTGGTCAGCCACTAGTTAAGAGGCGGGACAGTTGCTAGCTGGACTCCCTTTATTTTTTATTTACTTTGTAAAGAATCATTTTTCACTATAAGTGTAGTTAGCTGAACAGTGCCAAACCCGGACTAGGCCAGGATGTCAAGATGATATAAAGTAGGTCTTATTTTTATATTGCAAAGTTATTATTTTCGATCATTTTAGACAGCCCGTAACGTTTTCGAAATGTGTCCAATGAAAATTAGCTGATCGAACTGAGAACTTTTTTAGTCTTGGATTGCTCATCAGCGCCTGGTCTTGGGCTAGACCAGTCCTTCCAAGCCGTATTTTAATCTTTTTTTGTTTTTGGGTGGCTGAGTAGCACCAATAATGAGCCAGAACAGACCTTTCAGACTATAGAAGATCTGCATAAACTCAGACTTGGGCAAGTCTAGCACCAGACATGGGCCAAATCAGATTTTCTAGACTATACAGTGCAGACTGTAAATCCAGTCAGACATGGGCCAGACACTATGCCAGACTGTCATGCCATTAAATGTCGGTATGGGCCTATAAATAAAAACGGTATTCATATTTTTACTTCATATTTATTTAATGAAAAAAGGGATCTTCTGTATAAACAAATTTCAGAAAGCAGAAATTTATATGAACTCAGGTCAGATAGTTTATTGTTCCAATCATATAGAAAAATTATTTTCTAAGGAAAAGGTAGATATTAATTTAATATAATGTACAGATTAATAAAGTATTTTCAAATCAGATTTTACTTTCTGCTAAGATAACTTATAAAGCTGTTAAGGTTGATGGTATTCTTTATGTATTGCATAAACAACTATACGTCTCTCGGCTACTAAATTTTACGATTAGCAAACGGTAAAGACGAATCAGAGTGCTAAATTCTGACGTTAAGTGTTGCTAAAATTTATGTGTTTTAAACGCATGTTCGATTATCGTCAGTTATTCTCATAAATAATATAATTCTTGATCTGGATAAATGCTGGCCGTACTTGTATCTCTATTTTGCATTGCAATATCTCTTGAGTGTTTTTCATTAATGTTAATTGCTTTTGTCGTAAATTGAGTTTAGAGTCGTCTTGATATTTTTCCAGTGATGAATGTGAAGAACTGAGCAATGCATTTTTATTCTCCGACCTCTTGCTTGCCTCATAAATCGGCGAAGAATGTCCATATTGAGTTTTTCCCCTCCTCCCATCACTATTTCATTTTATCACTCTTCGCTTGAAAAGGAGAGATAATTCTGCGTCCCTGCGTGACATATGAAAGAAAGAAGCAACAACAGAAAACAACTAACCAGCAATATGGCAGTAAGCCTTCAAAAAGGAGCTTTCACTGCCCGCGGCCAACCACCTCCGGGAATTCCGAGACAGATGATCTTTTGCGACAACAGGCTCCATCTGTTGTACGAATCGTTCAGTATAATTGAATAAAAAATGTTCGCTTCACACAAGATGAAAATTATGTATGGCGTCATTCATAAATACGTCACGATATTTTGACCAGCTTATCCACTCCTCCCCTTCTACATCCCAGGTCATCATAAAAAGCTTGAATCTCCTAACGTGACGTCCCAAATACAAACATCTACATCCATTTTAATTTTGATTTTATTTAATTTGATAAATGGCTAAAATAAAATACAACATATAGGACTATCATATTTTAACAGATTTCACATACTAAAAAATGCTCTTAAAACAGGGAGTAGGATGATTATTCACGGAAATATAAGAATAAATTATTTCAAAGAAAATTAATGCATGGATACCATATTCAAATCGATATAAAGTGCTTAAGATTTGAGATAGAAATATATGAAATTTTCGAACAAAAAAGTTTAATTTTCTACCCAAACCATCTTTAAAAATGTGTCCGCTGCATGGGTACTTTCTACTCGTGCGTTCTGCGCGCGGCTCGCTTCGCTCGCAAGTTTAAGCGCGCGCAGGGTGCGCGACTGTTGGTTCTCGCGCTGCGCGCTTGATAATATATTTATCTCGTGCTTCGCGCTCGATGATGCATTCACCTTGCGCTACGCGCTTGGTCTTCGTATTTACCCCACATTTGTGTGCAACCCTTTTAAAATTAAAGGTCAGAGCATCGACATCTGTCATTTTTTAATGGTGAACTCTTTTTTCGTAAAGCTACTTCGGCTTTAACGAACACATTCTCCTCACGTATCTCATCCTTCGCACTTGACTTCGTCGAAAATGCGAACTTTTCTGCATTACGTTCAACTTTATTATATCAAATATATGCACCTTATTCTGCTGCTGTTTATTCGGATATTAAAAAATAAAGCATAATTCTTATTTTTAATGATCATTTTAATATTTGGTTCTTATTTTGTATTAAATTTTATTCTTAGCCACCCTGAAGAATGTATATCATTTCAATAAATTTATATTATTACGATTCATGATATGCATTAGTATTGGAAAAATGTATTTTTCTTGTCTTATTTTTATCATTAAAAAAAATACGCATTCTATTAAAATAAAAATTATTATTAAACAATTTATTGAACCTTGTGTTGTTTTTCCATAAATTTAATTTGGTTGTATTCAATGTAGATATTTTTTGGTTAAACAACTTTTTTCTTATAAAATTGTTCTTTTCTTCTCTCGTTTTTCCAAAAATTTATTTTAAAAACTTTTAATCTTACTTTTTTCCGATTAAAAGAAAATCTACTTGTCCTATCTAAAAATAATTAATAATAAATTTATAGATCTTTTTTGGGTGAGCACCTTTTGTCTGTTAACTTTAGTACGTACCTTGTGTCGTTATGCGAACAAAAAATTTCTTTTGAATGTTATTTTTTACGATTAAAACAAAAACTACGCATTCTATCAAAAATTATTCATGACAAATTTGAATGATTTCTTGCTATTTTTTGGAAAAGCAATTTTTGCCTTTTTATTTTTTTCATAGCTTGTGTGGTTTGCTCAAAACTTCAATTTTTTATTTTTAATGTTGTTTTTCACGACTAAAAAAAACTACGCGTCCTATCGAAAAGTGATGATCTTTTCAGGGCACGAAATTTTAGTTAGTTCCTTTTTTCGTGTCTTGCATAGTTTTTCCGCAAAATGGAATTTTTATTTTTCATTATTTTTTGTATGATCAAAATTTGAATTTTTAATTGTTCGTCAAAATTCAATAAGTTTTTATCCTAACCTTGTAGGGATTTGAAGAATCAACGTTTTTCTTCACTTGACTTTTTTCATATCATGCGTTTTTTAGCTTAACATGTTTATTTTAGTTTGTTTTTTGGATTTTGTAAATATTTTAACTCTAATAATTTTCTTTTTATAGAAAAAATTCATAAAAATAAATTGTTTAAGTTTCTAAGCACTATGAATGAGCGTACATAGAATTTTTAAATCTTGAAAAAATATGGTTTAACAAATTTTGAAAAAGCGCTCTGTTTTTGAATTTTCATCCAAAGAAGCTGGTTTACGAAATCGTGATTTCATTTTAGGCCTTAAAAAAGTATGACCCAGCAGAATCCAATCCGATCAATTTTTCAGAAATTATCGTGCCTACAGTAGACAGACTACAGACTAAAGACTACAGACAGAGACCTTCGTAAAAATCATGTTTTCTGACTCAGTGGGTCTCAAAACGTGGAATTTTATGAAAACCGAGGATGTCAAATTTTGCAATAAACCAATACCTTCTCATTAGGATGAGAATGTAACAAAATAGTCAATCTTCCAGCCTTAAATTGCGAATTTTCATCAGACCAGTTAAATTTTCGAACAAAAAAGATTACTTTTCAACTACTACTTGTCGAAGCAGTAGTCAAAACCAGTTAGATACTTCAGAAAAACTTCCAAACCTTTTTATCTCAATAAAATAGTTAAACGAGAGAACTTCTATGAAAAGGATACAAATTTACAACCAAGTGGTTGAATTTTCAATCAAGAAAATTAGAAAAATTTTAACATATAACGGAATAGTTAAATTTGCAGCTAGAAAACATCATTTTCAATTTTTAACAAAAAGAGATAAATTCAGCACAGAAAATGTGATAAGACTCATTTCTGTTCTATTAATTCTGTTTACAGTAAGGCAAAAGAAAAGAAAAAATGTTAAGTTTTTTTAAAACAGGGAAAAAAGTGGAGTTCTTTAAAAAAGGGGATAAAGAGGTGAATAGGATAAAGGGCGTGAAGTCTGTATTATTGATCAGAGTGGCCAAAATAAAATAAAATATTTAAATCGAGGTTCCTTAACCGGCAAAATGTGTTAATTAATATTTTTTATGCAAAAATGACAAATAATTGTTTAATAATTATGACAAGAAAATGAGGAAATAATATAATAATTTAATATTGATTTAATATTATTATAATAATTTGACCCTTATTTTATTTAGAATACTACCGTTCAAAGTGAAAAAAGACCTTCTACAGGTGATGCAAATTGACAACAAGTTTTTTTATACGACTCACACATTATCGACCTTAAGTGATTAAACATGACACTATAAAAGATTTAAAAAAAGTGTGAGCGATTAAATTCTACCATTAAACTTTTAAAACTACTCCTTAGAATAATATTTTTCTTCTTTTACAGTTTTTTAGATCATTTCCAATCAGAAAACTCCTAGAATTACTTAAGAAAAGTTACTTAAATATTTTATGGTTTTTTAAAAAAAATGTACAGGCTATTTGAGTTCCAGTTTTGAGCTCCTAATCATTCTTATAAATAAATGTAAAATACTGTCTTTTGCCAAAAAATGTTTAATTGTTTAACTAGTATCTGACTCAATGGAAAACTAGTTGCCATAAAGGAGAGAAAGTTTTAAATTCTTTATTTTTTATTTTTGAAGGCAACTCTTAAGATATATAAGTTTTTAAATAAATCTACAGGATATATTAAAGTAAAAATAATTTTTTTTTAAATTAAATTTTATTATTATCATTTCATCATGTTTATTATGACTTGCTGCATGGGGGGCTTCACCAATTTTGAGCAGCGAACACTTTCGAAATTAGATAATCTAAGATTGTCTTAATAACGAAAAAATAATTCATTTCATTTTCAAGAGAGGCTTGCCATAGATTTCGGTTTACTTTCAGCAATGAAAAAAAAAACAAATTTCAATTTATGCATTATTTTTCGAGTGGTTTTACTGAAACTATTTGGATAAAGTTACCGTTTCACCTTAAGCGACTAGGTTTTATATGCAACTATTCAGTGCATTTTAACTAATGTCGAGCGCGAGGAATGAGTGTCTGTCTTCAAAACGCAGCTGTCCAAAAACCGGCTGAACTTGGGGGGGGGGGGGTGGTTCTTCGCCGTTTTCCTAGCCCCTTGTCGGAATCAGTCGGATTCAGTAAAGTCGGTTGCAATTAAATTAATTAAATTCCTCACGGACATTCCCGAAACCTTCCCTGGAAACGTTCTCTGACACGCGGCCATTTACTTACTCCGGGAAACGTCTGAAACATTTTTCGGATTTCTCCAAATCTTACATTGGAATGTTCCAGGAATGTTCAGGGAACCTTTTGTGCTATCCGGGTTCTTCAAATCTGTATAACTTTAATACTAATTTTTTATATATAAATTTTCTTTTTAGATTCTAGTGATATAGTCCTGTTAAATTTGTAGATTCTTCTATAAGGAAGACATTCTGTGAGTTTTATGCGAGCCAAACCATTTTTTTAGCAAACCAAACATTATTTCATACATCGGAAACGTGACTGAATCGAAATGGATTTAGTCTACTATATCATTTATTGTAGAGTAAATTACTGTATGTATGTTATATGATAATTACAATTATAATTATAATATTATAATATTATAACATAATAATAATATAATTATATTATAACATTTTAATATTATAATATAATTATAATATAATCATTATTATATTCACTGTACTTACTGTAATTATTGTAGAGTACATTAATCTTAAATTGCGTTTTAGGAAAATTACATGTACACCTGGTCTAAAGGAAATAGCCACAGTATAATTGACTTTGTTGTTGCGGATGAAAGACTAAGAGAAC
>JAAAKG020158276.1:0-29818 GCA_010014905.2 Druon quercuslanigerum | reverse complement strand
TTAAGACACCTGTGATTCTGACCTACTTTCATTGAAAATTTTTATCAGTACTACCGACATGGCTTATGAGTACTAATTTTCTAATGTCTCCCAAAGATTTCATCATTTATTTCCTTTTAATATATTCTTAAATTTTCAAACTGTTTTTAATTAAATAAATAAGAAAATTTATATTATGATTAAAATTTAAAAAATATATGTATTATTATACCATAAGGCAAATCCCTTTCAAAGTATATGTAGAAATTGAAAAAGAATAGTGATCGTTGCGGTAAAAAGTAGGGGGGGGGGTATTATTTTTAGATGAATCTAAACTGCCTGTTTTCATTATTTTAAGCACAATTTTGTTTTGCAAAACTAATATGAACCAAGTCGATAATTAATCTTTTTAGCAAGCATCCTACCTGAAGAGATGAATTTTTTTGATTTTGCATAACTCACTGACAACGTCAAATATTGTGAATTTTTTTAACACTTGAAATTCCTTAAACTAATTTTGATTCTTAAAAATGCTCTGAATTTATATAAATACTAAAATACTTTGAATATTAAAAACAGCTTGAATTTCTGGAATCATCTGAATTCCATGAAGTCCTTCGCTGTTCAGAATTTTCTAAATTTTTGCATTCTTATAATTCCTGATGTTCCATAAATGCTTTAAGATTTCAGAAAGCTTGTGAATTTCTGAAAATTTTCTAAAATGGCAAAAATACTTGAATTCCGAGAACATCTGTAATTTCTCCAGGGTTCCTAAAAATCTCTGAATTTTTTTGATTTTGGATAACTCACTGACAACCTTGAATATCGCCAATTTTTTGTACACTTGAATTTCCTTAAACTAATTTTGATTCCCAAAAATGCTCTGAATTGACATAAATACTAAAATACTTTGAATATTTGGAACATCTTGAATTTCTGAAATCATCTAAATTCCATGAAGTCCTTCGCTGTTCAGAATTTTTTAAATTTCTGCAAGTCTTGTAAGTCGTGAAGTTCCAAAAATGCTTTAAAATCTCGGAAAGCTTCTGAATTTCTAAAATTCTTTAAAATTGCAAAAATACTTCACTTCCGAGAACATATGTAATTTGTCCAGGGTTCCTAAAAATCTCTGAATTTTTTTGATTTTGCATAACTCACTAAAACCTTTGAATATCCTAAATTTTTTGAAAATTCGACCAAAACTGAAATTTTTTGAATTTATAATTTTCCAAAATTGATCTGGAATCCCTAAGATTCCTTTAAATTCCTAAACATTTTAAATTTATGAAATTTCTATAATTTTTTCCATCCCTGAATTTCATAAATATTGTAAATCCATAAACCCCTTTATGGAATCAAAATTAAATTAAAAAATTTATTTCTTTAAATTCCCTAAATGCTCTAAAATTTTTTTAGTTCTCTGAAATAATTAAATATTTTGAAATACCTTCTGCTTTCTTTAATTTACTGAATTAAAAAAAATTAAATAAAAAGTTAAAAAGAAACGCTAATATTTCTAAAAGTGTTTTGAACTATAAATTTTAAAATAGTATTTTAATTTTTTTATAAATAAACAAATATGACCAAAAAAATTGCAATTTTTTCTGTTTGACGTTCTCTGTGTTCGGCATTAACATGAAAATTGTTGAAATCGCCTAGTTTTCATTAAATAATATTATTTAAAGGTATTCTAATAATATATAATGAACAAAATTTTTTTATAAACAAATTATTAGTGAAATAATGCTTCTTACGATTTTTGATATTTTTAAGTTTTTTTAATGTACATTGCGATGAATTTGAAGAAAAAAAATATAATGTTAAAAAATATTTTTCTTGAGATTATTATTGTTAACAATTTAATCAAATTTAATAAACAGATACAATGATCAATAATTTTCGATTGTAAAATTTCTTTTTTATAATTTTATTTTGTTTAATTAGAAAAAAGAATAATTTGTTAATTAATCTTATGATTTTTTAAGTCAATAAATGCATTATTCGGGCATTTTTCGGCAAAAAAATTCTTGAATTTCAAGGCCAGTACTTTTATTTGGGAACTTCACGGAAATTTTATTAACATATATATCTAGTTTATAAATTTTATAATTTTTTGAAACGAATTTAATAAACAAATGCATATGTAAACCCTTTTTATAATGAAAAATTCGTTTTTTTATAACAAATTTTTAATTAGGAATTTCATGATAATTTTATACAAAATAAGTTATTTATTAATCAATTTTATGACTTTTTAAAACAATTTAAATAAACAAATTCATTATTGGGGCATCTGCCATCGGAAAAATAACTTTTTTTCGATTTAATACTTTCTGATTGGGACCTTCATAATAAATATAGCAAAATTCATGATTATTTCATAAATTTTATATTTAAAAAATGCATTATTCAGACATCTGTCAAGGAAAGTTTTTTTTCCTGCGTCAGTCTTTTTAGTCTGAAACTTAATGATGATTTCATTAACATTTGCCAAAAAAAACACTTTTTTTTTCAATCCCGATTCTTAAAGTTTAAGTTTATCATTACTTTTTTTATTAATAACGCTGCAGATTTAGGATGATTTATTTGCTTATTAAATTTAAAAAAATATATATAAAATGTATCAAATAATTTTGAAATTTGCTAAAATTATAATAAAATTACTAATTAAAGAGACTGACATCGAAAAAGACCAATTTTTCCGTCAACAGATGACTGAGAAAATAAATTTATTTGTTAGATCTATTTAAAAATAATAAAATTGATTAAATAATCATGAATATTGCTAAATTTATTGTGAAAATCCCAATTAAAAAGTATAATATCGAAAAAAATATCATAAAATTATTCAATTAATTATAATTTTTTTATTTAAGCATTTATTTATTAAATTTGTTTAAAGAAATTATAATATTATCAACAAGTTATAAATGCTGCTGAAATAGTCATGTAGTTCCAAACCGAAACAACTGGCATTAAAAAAAAAAACGAATTTTTCTGACCACAAATGCCTAGATAATGCCTTTGTTTATTAAATTTGAAAGAAAAATATAAAGTTGATAAACAAATTATAAAGTTTTCTAAAATTCGCATAAAGTTCCTGACTAAAAAAAACAAAATAAAAAAGTTTTTCTGTCAAAAAATGCCTTACTTATGCATTTAATTATAAAATTTGTTTTTAATAGTAACAATAATAATCTCAAGAAGAAATTTCGTCATCACTATATTGTTTTTATCCAAATTTCTTGCAAAATGCCTTTGAAAAACGTAAAATTATTTGAAATCTTAGGAAATATGTTGCTCTATGAAATTTTTCCGTCATGTTTGTTTAGTTATAGAAAAATAGAAAGCTTATTTAAAAATAAGGCTCGAAATCTCTCTTAAAAATATTTTTACCTTTTTTTTAAATTTTCTTTGTCCAACTGCAGTAATTTCTGAGAATTTTGCGAAATTCAGTATTTCAGTGAATTGAAGAAAATTAGAAAGAATTCGCAACATTTTAGTATTTCAGAGAACAGGAAAACATTTTAGTAAAAAACCATCAGATAAGATTTTTAAGGAAAAAAATTCGATTCTTATTTTAATCTATCATGTTTGATACGTTATTTCCAAATTAAAAATAAATGTATAAAAATTAAAATAATTTCTGAAACTTTGTAAATTGAAATTTGTCTGGCAATATTAATTTGTAAAAAATCTTAAAATTTAACAATGATAAAATTTAACAATATTTAGAAACTTGAAAGCATTCGTGAATTGCACAACTCTGAACCGCAATGACAGTCATTTCTAAATGTACCAGGTAGCATAAATAACCTTTAATTATCTAAGGCTGGAGACGTTTACCAATTCTGAATTTATAAAAATGTAATATCATGAAACAAATAATAGAAATTTTTTATTTCAAGACGCTAAAAATTAAGCAACTAAAAAAATATTTTGAAAAATGGTACAAAGTGAGATAAAAAATTATTAGCTAAAAGTTGTTTAGCTAAAAAGAGCTAGCAATTTGTAATTAATAGTTTTATTATGCAATATTTTGTTTTTGTCTATTTAAAAAAAAGTCAATAAAAATAATAAACAAATTACATTTTTGGAAAACATCACATTTCGCTTGCATTTCATAGATGAAAATTATTAGTTTTACCAATAAAGATTTCTACTTTGAGTAATTTAATCTGAATCAAGAATAGTAAAATATTTTTTTAAACTAAGAAATGACCTTGAGTTTGATCATAGATTGAAACATTTAACCTGACGTTACCATCTTGAAATAGTTAAAATTTTATAATATTTTAAAATCTATTTGAGAGTGAAACCAAAAAAAAATTGAATAGACTGCATAAAATTGTTACGCATTTATAAAATAACTAACCTTTATATTTTTGTTCCTTTTTAGGTGTGTACCTAGATATTGAGAGATCAGCTTGAAATACATGCATCTGCGTCGCTTATTATGATCGTAAGTAAAAAATTTTCAATTATTTTATATTTATTAATCTTGTTTATTATTATTGGCGTCCTCACGAAGACAATTTTTTATTCTTTTAGTTTTCTGCAGAATACATTTTCGGAGAGATGAAAAGTTTTCTGAGAAATTGATTTTAAATTATAATTATTTTCCAAAAATCACGTAACAATCTAAAAGTACATATTGAACGGTTCTTATATTAATTATTTGAATTTTGTTTTATTTCATTTGAAAAGATTTTCTGTCGCAAATTAGTTTCTTTAACTACAATTCAAATATTTTCATTTTTTGTTGAAGACTAATATTTTTGGCCGATAATTTAACTGTTTTGTTGAATAATCATTCCTCTTCTTTGGTAATTATTCTTTAGAGTAGAATAGTCATCTTTTTCCGTTCAAGATTTTTTTTTCTCTAAACTTCAACTTTTAATGTTAAAAATTAAATTAGCTTTTTAAAAAAATTGTCTTTTTGGCTGTAAATATACATTTTTTGTTAAAAATTCATCTACTCAATAGGTTTCAAGACATCTGGACTTTTATTTATTTTACGAATTAAATCAGTAAATTTTTAATACCTTATTTTCCAAGCAAAAATAAATACTGGTAGAGCAGTTCGCCCAGAGCCTAACTTACCGACCTGGCTTCAGTTTTGCTTTATTTTTTTTTTTCTAGTCTCAGACAAATTGAAATAAAAAAAATTTTTAATAAAAAAATTGGTAAAAGTATTTATAAGGGTCAGCACCTTTGATAGTTATCCAAATCGTTGGAATGAGCAGCATCTAAGATAAAAATTAGTAAGTATAATTAAATTTTTTTTTAACTTAAGAACTTTAAAAAAAATAAAATATCATGCTAAAGCTTTGCATAATGCATTAGGAGACCATAAATCTTTTTTTTTTTGCTTTTTTTAAATCACAATCAGTTTTAAAACCTATAACTTTGAATGCCAATCTTTCTCCGGGTTGCGAGTATTGTCCCACACTTTGGCATGAAAATGTTCTGCGCGTGCGCTAGCTATGCGTGAGAGAAACACGGCGCAGCTTGTTATTGCCAGGGCAACGGGTTGCCGTTTTGTGTTCCTCTCACGCGTTCTAGCGCAAGCGCAGTAGGTCTGCATACTAAAGTTGGGAGCGCTGGTTGCGAACTCCTTCGCTCGCATACTCCCATCAGGCTGGGTCGACTCACATGGAAGGCTTTGACCACTTATATTGAGAATAGAGCCATCTAAAAGAAATTTGCGAACTTAAATGTAATTATGCGTTTGTGCACGTAGGTGTTTATTTTATTTGAATGTTTGTGCAAATTAAAACTACAGAAAGTAAACAAATTAATCCAAATTATATAAATTTAGATCCGAAAATGTGCAAATACTATTTCCTGCAACATTCTTTAATCAGTGATTTGATTCGTACAATGTGGAATATTTTATGATAGGTGCAAACAATGAAACGATATTATAATTAACTTTATTTTCAAATGAGTAAATGCAGCTTATCAGAAATTAAGTTTTTGTTTCTTTTCCCACATAAAATTCTGACAAAAAATTATGGAAGAGAACTTATGGCGATTTTTAGAAAAAAGTATTTTAATAAAAAAATTTTTATAATGTTATCACCAAGAATAATTACCTAGACCATTTTTTTTTTTGCTTTCTCTTCAGATAAAATTTTAATTCTTATTTAATCTTAATATTAATATTAATAAGTTAAGGTTATTTCAAAGAATTTTCAAGTATTTTAAGGTTATTTTAAAGGATCTCAATATAATTTAAAAGTGTAAATTTAAAAGTAATTAAATTGAAAATTAATGTTTTTCAAATGGATTTTAGGTGTTTTATGATTTTCTCAAAGGACTTCAAGAGATTTCGAACATTTCAAAGGATTTAAAAGTGAACTTTAAACGGATTATAATTAGAAATTACGATCTCTTTAAAGGATTTAAAGGTTTTTAAAGTTATTTTACAATATTTCAGTTGAAACATTTTAAAAAGTTTAAGGGATTTAGCAGAAAATTTCAATTATCTCAAGAGATTAAAAAAATTAAAAATGGCATAAACGGATATTTTTCGGGGATTTAAATTCTAAATTAAAGTTTTTCCAAAGTATTTTAGAAATTTCAAGGTTTTTTGAAAGGATTTTAAACGATTTCAAAATTTAAAAGAGATTTAAAAGGAACTTTTAAAAAGATTTAAATTAAAAATTACGGGATTTGCAAAGGATTTAGAGGTTTTTTTTAAATTTCGAAAGAATTTTAAGGGGTTTTCAAAGGATTTCAAGAGATTTCACAAATTTTAAGGGATTTAAAATGTAAATTGTGTTTTTTCTAAAGAACTTTATGGGTTTCTGACGATTCCGAGAGATTTCCAAAGTTTAAAGGGATTTAAAAGGAAATTTCAAGGGTATTTAAATCACAAATGAAGAGTATCCTTGAACTTTCAAGGTTATTTCAAAAAATCTAGAAATTATTCTTTAGTTTTTTTGCAGTCATATTATTTTTAAGCAACGATTTCTGACGCTTCGCGGCGGCTGCATAAATAAAGATATTGCATCCGTTTGCTGTTCGTTTCGGCAAATTCTCCGCCGGGTCGACTATCCTTAATTTACCTCGTAAAATCTGATTCAAAAACGTTACAATTTTAAACGGGATTTCTTTACTAAGAAACATTTTGGCATAGTTCTGAATGCTTTCCTTAGCATAAATGGAATCCATGATTCTATTGAGAATTCCACTGACTTCACGATGAATGTCCTGAATAGGCGAAACCCTTTTGGTGCGTTGATAACTTGACCAATTATCATTACTCAGAAGTGACGAGCAAACTGGACAAGAGTGAAGAAATTCAAGCTTTTTTAGTGACTTCAGCTTCAAGGCAGTGGTTACCAAAACATTTCCTTTTTCAGGAACGTGGTTTTTGGAACCAACGATATTTGGATCACTAGATGGATTATGTGGTGTTCCATCTGCCCAGAGTTTAAGCTCACCAGATTTTTTAAGTTCATCCACAAATTCCAAATAGTTTTGCCATGCTGAAAGGTAAGCACTCCCGCCGTCTTCACAGTTCGCACCTAAAGTGTGGTAATGGGTCAAATTTTTAATGACCAATGCTTTTAAGTGCCTACAAACTGATAGCACTTTCGCTTATTGCTTTGTCTTCCATTACCGCGTATCATGCCAAAGAAATTCTCAATGGGAGCTTGGTTACAATGTTTAGTTTTTAGATTCGTGAAACCCAATTTTTTTTCTTCACTGATATCTGCTAAAATCCTTTTAGAGTGCGACGAAGGTTTATCAAACAAGAAGGTTGTCTTGAAGTCGGTTCCTTCTTCATTAAATTCGCAAATCGCCATTGTGCAACTTTTTTCCCAGCATCCGAGAAAAATTTTATATGGAAACTCGAAGGTATCGGTTATTATTTTCAAATGGTCAAAAACTTATCCAGCGTATCTATCATCTACTGGTAGTTGAAGAATGTCCCTTGGTGCAGGCAACGAAGTTCTCCAAGCTGAAATAAAAACAGGATTTTTGTATAAAGTGTTAAAAGTCCATTTTTATTCACAAGCGTCTCAAAAACTCGACCTTAATGTTTCAGGATCTCTAGCGTTCCTTTAAAAGAAAATTCCAGGACTTTAACTTTGTAACGCTTTTATTTAGAAATGTTAAAAGTTTAATTCCTTTTTAATCCATTTGAAATATTGTCCTTTTTCAAAATTTTTCGTAATCTAAAACGCTTTCAATTCAAAATTATTAAAAATTAGATATTGTTTCAGTACTCTTTTAAACTTTTAATATCACCAAATTTGTTTCATAATAAATGTCCGTTTCTTAACATGAATGTATATAAAGGAAAATTTAAGTACTTCAGGTAAGGAATTAACTTTGTATTTTTGAGTTTAATGGAAAAGAAGTATTTACATAAATATTACCTGGACAACCTGCCAGAGATTGTACTTCTTATGTAACATCGGCACTGAAAACTTGATTCACGAGTTTACAAGTCTGTCGCTTGATTAAGTCAGGATAAACGTGCTGGTCAGTAAGCTTCACGAAACGCCGAACTTTCCTAATTCCATGCACATTAATTTCGTATTCCGTAACAAGATGCTCTCAATTTTCAAACTTCCGATTTTCTGTTTTTCCTGGAGTCCATTCAAATTCCAGATCTTTATCAAGTAGATTGTTTCTGATACATTTCTTCAGAAGGTGGGGTGGATCAAATAGGAGAATAATTTCGACTCCATGTTCCACATACGTGCCGTTTGAAAATGCAAAAGAATATTTTAATATCCACATAAGCATAAAATATAATTACTCGTTATGACGTTATCCTCGGCCCGGATCTTTAATGTATCTTAAATTATCTGCACCATAGCTGCATCGTTTGTTGAAGCTTTACCGCAAACGGAGGTATCGAAATTAAATTCGGCTTCTTTCAGAGCTTAAACGACTTCTTTAATGCAATACTGCAACTGTTCACTCCTTGATACAGCATCACGGAAGTTGAAGCAAACAGGGAAATTATTGCCAGTTTGTATGCTCTGTATCATGAATACTAGAGCATGGTCTGCATATTTCTCTGTTCTTGATTTGCCCCAATCTTCGAAACGACCGATTTTGTTAGCATTGCTGCCATAGTAAAGACCCAGGACTCAACATTAACTCATCCCAAAACAAAATCACGACTAGATCCTTCTTATCCTTGGAAAAGGAAGCTGATTCCTTCAGTCGCTGCCTCCAGCTCTCCGTGACCCCAGTTTTCATGAAAATTTTGTTAAGCCAGTCTTTAACGTAGATCTTGCTGGTAGAAGTATTAGAGTCTGTAGGTACCGAGAACATTTTGCAGACTTTTTATAAATTGACAATGCGATTATCTTTTCTTTCGCTGAAAATCGTCGCGCCTTTGGATGCTTGTGATGATTTTTATTACCATGTCTAGAAAAAGACGTTCTACGGTCGACAAATTCTGACCTAATGTTTCGAAACGACCTGTCTTCAAAATGCTATTGACGTGCTTAATCTGTCTTGACACCTAATTACAATCGACAATGGCTACGTTATACAAACAAAGGTTGCATTAAAATTATTTTATGCCAAGAAATTTTTTCTGAAAAAAGCGAACAGTTTCCTTTCAATTAATCACTTAACTTATTGTAAACGTTATTTCTAATGTAATTTAAAAGAATTACGTAAAATGTAAATCAAAAGCAAATGTTCCTATTTCTTAGCATAAAACGTACAGATGTGTTGCAAAAACCAAATCTTAAATTATCACCTACAATAGAAACTTCTTCTCCGAAAAAGGTAATTGCTAGACTTATTCGGAAAATCATTTTATAAATAAGTTGAGAGTATTACGTACAAATAAAATGAAAAAGGAATACCATAATTTCTTAATATAAGCGTTAAGATAAGTTGTAAAAATGTTACGTAAAATAAACTCTTTAAGTATCATCTGCAATACTACTTTCACTCCAAGAATGTTGACGGTTTCCCGTTAAATAATTACTAAACTGATTTCAAAAATTATTTACAAAATGAGTTGAAAGAATCATGTACAGTTATAATTTTTACCTAAAAAACATAAAGAAGTGTTGCAAAAATGCTACGTAAAATTAATTCCTAAATATCATCTACAATACAAACCTATACTTTAAGAAGGTTAACGCTTCCCCGTGAAATAATTACTAAACTGATTTTAAAAATTATTTACAAAATAATTTGAAAGAATCATGTACAATTACAATCGAAAAGAAATATTATAATTTCTTACTATAAAACGTGATTATTTTCTCTAAAAAAATTACTTTTTCCTATAAATTTGTTAATTAAGTTATTCCTGAAGGTATTTAATTATAATTTTTGAGTATAAAAAGTGTTATTTACAATAAACATTTAATGAAAATTTTTAGGGTTATTCATCCTCTCTGATATTTTACTTTGTATACTTCGTTTCAAAATTCACAGTATTTAAATATCTTTTAAGGAGAGAATAACTTTTAAATTTTTTGTTACTATAAGCACTCTCTTTTCTTTCTGAAGTCAGGAAATTGAAAAGGATCTTTTTTTGTGGCAAGAATGTATCTTTTTGCAGTGAAAGGAAAGCACTCCCCTTCTTTTTTGGAATACCCAGCTTACGCAAATTCCTTTGCCGGAGTTTCTTTTAGATCTTCGTTTTCTGAAGACTGCGGCTGCGTAGCTTTCTTTGTTGTTGAACTGCCCATTTGTTGTGGAACATTAACTTCCAAATCTGCAATTTCCTGTGTAGAGGTATACAAGTTTTAAAGGTTTCTTTTTATGGTCACGAGTTTCGAAAATTACAGAGTATTTTAAAAAGTTTGAGAATATTGAAGTCATAATCTAACTTCAATGTTCAAATGCCTAATTTTTATTAATAAATCCTTAACTAAATAGGTGAATTTTCAACAATGAATACCCGGAAAAAATTGATTTTAAACAGTAAAGTTTGTTTTATAGAAACAACGAATTTTCAAACAAATATTCGAATTTTCTGCTACAAAAAAGAAAGACATTCATGAACCGATAATAAAATTCTCTGCAAAAAAAAGAATTTTTTACGAAGAAGATTAATTTTCTAGCTGCGAATTAGATCCTGAGGGTTTCCACCTATCCTTCCACCCATTTTCTACAACATATGAATTTCTAAGCATGTAGATACATTTTTAGCAAAATAAGAATAAATTTTTTACCGGAAAGATTTATTATTTACCGAGAAGACGAATTTATAAAGAAGGAAGGTATATCATAGGTCCCTCACAGCTCGCAATTCAACATACAAAGTCGCAGACGGTCCTCAGTTGTAGGCGTAAACGAAATACGCAGTCGCGAGTTATCCCACCCGCGCAACGACTCCGCGAGAGGGGATACGCGATCCTTCAAAAGTAGCTGCTGGACGCAAATCGGCACTTGGGTTCCAGTCAGTTAGCGTTATTTGCGGATGATACGGCGGTCTTCTCATCTTCTTGGGAAATAGAAAATGCATTCAACAAAGTTCAAAAGTATCTTGAAATGTTTCTATGATATTACCATAGGTGGAAAATTAAAATCAACGCAACTAAGATTTCATTCACTAAAAAAACACGAGTACATTGCTGTTACCTAGAATACGAATATACAACGCAATAATTGTCCCAAAAAATTTTCTCAAGTACCTAGTCATATTATTAGACAATAAAATTACACACTCGCATCAAATAAAAAGTATCATAATTAAAGCTAGGAAAATGATCAAACTCCTCTACAGGCTGATAAACAGAGAAAGCAAATTATCGATAAAGAATAAAGTTATTCTTTATAAAGCGTTTATCAAGCCAATAATATCGTATGCAGCACCTATTTAGAGCAGTGTCTGTAAATCAAACCTTATGAAAATTACAGTATTAGAAAATAAGTTGTTATGAATGATCTCGAATGCGAAACCGAAAGAAAGCAATGTAAAGATTAGGAAAAGAATAAATGTCACCGATATTAATAAAGATATCCATACTCATACCAAATATTTTTATAACAACAAAATAGCTAATATAGAAGCATTTAAGGTTTTGAAATCTACACAAAAGAAACAGCATCGTTTAAACTCAAATGTAGACTGATATGCCACCTGCTGGTATAATTAACTCCGTGTATACATGTTAATTATTAAGTTATAGGTTTAAGTTAGTTTTAAGATAATTGTAAACTGAATATAAACTAATGGGTTTTGCTTAACCTTATTTTTCCCGATAATGAAAAAAATATATTTAGCGTCTGGTTCGACAAAATCAAACACAAAGTACAAAATAAACATAAAAGACTAATTTCAGCTGTTAAAATCCTATTAGGAATAGGTACAGCAATAATAGTAAGAATACTCATGTACAACTCTTGCATCATATTTTTAAAAATTTGAATTAATAACAGGTTAAAAAAATCGGCACTTGGGGGGCTCGCTAGCGAGCGGGAGAGATCTAGAGTGCTCTAGGATGTAGGCTGCGGAGTTGTACTCTGGAAGCTGAGTGTCGCTTGATTCTCGTTTCTAGTACTAAAAATACGAAAAACAGAAGAGGCTCTGTCCTCGTTAAAACCGAGATTTTTTTATAGTCGCGATTAGAAAATCAGAATAGGAGATCGATTGAAAATTAGAGAATTATATTTTCGAAGTCGAGTACGCCACTTGATGAGATCATATTGAGCAAAAATCTAAATGAAACTATTCATCGACAAAAAAGATAACTTTAAAATAGTAGAAGTTGTGACGAAAATTTCTGAAAAGTAAAAGAAATTTTGAGTATTATTTTAAACTGAAAAACAAAAAAATAAATTAAAAAGTCTTTATATATTTTTTATATATCAGTAATTTTTTAAGGATATATGATCAGATATATGCGTACGAATGAAATGTTCTTTCTGTTTTTATAAACGATAAATAAATCTTTATGGTAAATCAGATATGTTAAGAAAACTTAAATCCTTATATCTTCTCCCGAGTCGATCCCTACAAATAAATAATTAAAAGTTTATGTCAGTTCATAAACACTAACAACCTTTCAAGTTTAATTTATAATAAAATAGTTGAATGTTCTACCATAAGAAGTGGATTGGTATTTCTTTCTTCTTGAAGCCTTTGATACTGACTTTTGTTGACAATAACATTACCTCACAAAGCATTAGAAAAGCTGGCGTGAAAATATTTGAACAAAAATTTATCCCCACTTCTCACTCTACAATAAAGCCATCTAAACGAAAGTGGATAAATACAAAAGCATAAGTAGTCAAAGCCTTTCATGTTAGTCGACCCAGCCTGACTCCCACGCTAATTCACGGCGCATCTTACTAGAAGAGGGGGTCCCGGAACCAGTTTATTGGTCCCCGTGACTTATTATAATGGGTTTTTGTCGATGTGGACAAATTTCTTGGTTATGCGGCCTTGTTCCCTTGCTGTCATGTTTCTTATTTGATTTTGTTTTAACCCTTTTCACCTTCTGCTTCTACTCCTACTATAATGTCCTGTTACACAATCATATTAATATTTTTTTTAAACTTTGGATGAACTTACGTTAATTATACCAAGTCCAAAAGCGAATAACGATAGTTTCCTAAATACAAGAAGTAGAATCCCAGATGAGTATTTTATTTTTTAAATTAAAAATTCTTCTTTGAGTTACGGGCGTACATATTTTAATTGTCGTTTATTCTCATTATTGTAAAAGTTAAATTTAACAAATACTTTTATATTTAATAATTATTAGAATATATGAAACTCGAGCGTCTTAGTTATTAACAAAGCGTATATAATCATTAATAACATTACTGGTAAAGCGCAGCTCCCGAAATTTCTCCAGAAGGACCTCTAAACAGCAAAAAACGTATGCCACTTATTGAAACCCATCCGGTTGTATGTCCAGCTTCATGTACATTTCTAGGCATGAGGGTAATTCCTAACACATTTTCTGTAGCAGGATCTTTTTTTATCTTAAATTTTTTTGACAAATAAGAGATATACCAGGTCGCTTCATTAGGTTCTAGAACCCTCGAACAAGCTTAAAAAGAAAAAAAGGATTTGTTAGTGTAAAAGGATTAAAAATAATTCATAAAACTAAATACTGATCAACAATTCTAAATCGAAGCATTGCAAATGAATAAAAATTAATTTTTTATTCCTCGAAAATTCGCAATTTTCAAAGATAGCTTTAAAAAATTATACTGTGGCTATTTCCTTCAGAGTTTCCTTTTCTAAGCATTAGCCAAATAATTTATCTTCATTATAATTTGTTCTTGGATCCCCAAAATTACCTAGTACTCTTTCTGTGTCCTGATTTTGGATGCCAACCCATCGATTCATGTCTTCTACCAGAATTATTGTTTTACCATGATCGCAAGTATTCATCGTATCATTTAAAGTGTCCCAGAAGGCGTCTTTAACTTCTCTGGGATCACTGTCAACTGGCGCGTGACATGCTGTGATAAATAATCTTCTGATTCCTACTTTCATTCTAGCGCACAGCAATCTGGGATATACGAAACTATGATCTCCGAGATGCTGTTTCGCTCTTTCATTCAGAATGAGACCTACTCCTTGCTTACGATGTGTTCCACTATCTACTCCTGACCATATGTCAAATCCGCCTTTTAAAAATCCAGTTTCTATGTCCCTACTTTCGCATCCCTTTTTATTTGTTTCATGTACATATAGAAAGTCTAGTTTCCTTATGTGCATAGCTTCTCGTATTTCTTTTAATTTGAGATGATTCAAATCCAATAAATCTCTAAACTCCTTCGGAATCCTTTAAAATCCCTGAGAATGTTTGCTTTGGAAATGGTGAAACTTTTTTCAAATAAGCATATAGCAGATGAAACGACTCAAAAATAAATTATATTGAAATTATTTATAAAATTCTTTGAAACGCTTGGACATTTTTTCAATCTCTTGAAATTCTTTTGAATTCTTTAAAATTATCCCTTTGGAAATCCTTCAAATCCATTAAAACAAGAAAAAATCCTTAAATATCTTCTAAATATTAATTAAATTAAACTTGTTTATCAATGAAATTTCAGAAAAGTTTAAATTCCGAGAAATCTTTGAAATCCTTTGCAATGTTACGATCGTTATATATCCCTTGAAGATTTCTTTATATACCAAAGTGCTTCATAAATCCGTTTAAATTTTTTGAAGTATAACAAAATTGTTTGAAACGCCTTAAAATTCACCGGAATTTCTTTAAATTTTAGAAAATTGTTGAAAATCTTAGAAAATTCTCTAAAATCTAGAAAAATATTTTTAAATCTCTTAAAAACTGATAGACTACTTCAGAATTACATAAAATTTTTTTAAATTTCGTGAGATATAAAATACCTTGAAATTTTTTAGAAATCTTATACTCATATAGAATTCAGCTAAAATGCACAATAAATTTTAGAAGTCTTTGTAATTTTCTAAAATCCCTTAAAATATTTCAAAAGTGTATGAAATTCCTTGAAAATTTTGAAAATCCTGAAACTTTTGGAAACATTGTTAAATTTTGTAAATATTATAAAGTGTTTCGGAATCGCTTAAAGTTTCCGGAAATTTTTTAAAATCCATAAAATCCTCCAAAATCCGGGAATATATTTTTAATTCTCTTGAAGCCGATTAAAATACTTTAGAAAACTTGTGAAAAGTCTTGAAACACCCAGAAATTTTTGAAAATCTTTTAAATTTTCTAAAATTACTTAAAATTTTTCAAAACCATACCGAATTGCTTCAAATCTTTGGAATCGCACAAAATACCCAGAAATGTATGGAAGTCTTTGAAATCCTGTAAAATTCGTTAAGATGTTTTGATATCTTACAAAAATCCTTCAAATCATTGAAATCGCTAGAAATCCCTCAGACTTTCATTTATTTGCCAAAGATTCTTTAAAAATTATTTGAAACACCTTTATATTTTTAAAATATTTTAAAGCCTTTTAGAATCTGGTTCATTTTTGGGAAATTTTTGATAATCTTTGAAATTCTTAAAAATATATGGAAATATTTTTAGTATTTTTTGAAATCCAGTAAAATACATTATAAATACTCAAAATATTTGCAAATTTCCTAAAATTTTGAAATTTTCATAATGTGTACAAACTTTTAAATATACTGAAACCCCTTAAAATGTTTCAAAACATTATGCAATTTTTTTAAAAACATTAAAAATGATGGAAACCCTTTAACATATAATTTATTTTTCAAGGATCTGTGGAAATTTATATAAATCTTAGGAAATCCTTTTAAACTCTTTAAAACATTTTTATATAATTTTTACCGTCTTTCTGCCCCTCAAAATCCCTTATAATTTTGGAACCTTTTTTAAAATCTTTGAAATGCTCTAAAATTATTTAAAATGTTTCGAAATCTTACGAAATGCTTTAAATCGTAGGAAATCTTTCAAAATTTTTTAAAATGTTTTTTAAATTTTATACATTTTTTAAAGTTCTCGGAATCATTTACAATATTCGGAAATTTTTGACAATATTTGAAATTCGCGAAAATTCGAGGAAATCTGTTTAAAATGTTCAGAGATCCATTATATTACATTATAAGTACTTAAAATATTTGGAAAAACCGTAAAATTATTTGCAAAAGCTTGATATTTTTTAAATATCTTAAAATCCTTTGAAATGTCTTAAAAATTGCAGAAATGCTTTATTTTATTAGGAAATTTTTAAAAATCTTGGGAATCCTCTAAAATTTTTTAAAATTTTTTGAAATTTTACTAAATTCTTTGAAATAGTTATAATCACTAAAAATCCCTTGAAATTCTTGAAATTTTATTTATTTTCCAAGAATTTCTAGAAATCCCTTCGAACTTTTGAAAATCCTAAAAATACCTTGAAATCCCGTGGAATATTCGAACTTTTTTAAAACACGTTCAAATCCTTTGGAATCGTATAAAATTTGTACAAATGTTTGGAAATATTTGACATATTATAAAATGACTCAAAATATTTCAAAATCTTACGAAACTGCTTAAAATCTTTGGAATTGCTAAAAATCCCCTTAAATCCCTTTAAATTTAATTTATTTTTTGATAATATCTAGAAAACCCGATAAATCTTAGGAAATCCTGTAACATTTTTATCAGACCCCTTTAAAATTTTTAAATATCTTAAAGATTTTTTTAATTTGTTGAAACCAGTGAAAGATATTATATGTACTTAAGATTCTTGAAAGTTCGGTAAAATCACGTGGAATTTCCGAAAAATTTTGAAAAACTTCTACAATGCACTTAAAATGTTCAAAAATCTTCAAAATTTCGTGTATTTAATAAAATCGCGTAAAATGCGTTCAAATTTAATTTGTTTTATAAAGATTTCTATAAATCTTTTTAAATGATTTCTTTGGGAATTGACAAAATACTTTAGAATTTAAGATTTATCAAAATATTTTTAATCTTTCATCTTTTTTTAAATTATATAATTTATTTGTATTACTTATATTAATTGCAATAATTTTTTTAATAATATAAAATTATTTTCTTGTAATGATTTTGCATAATGATTTTTCCAGAATCGTAAAGAGAAATGTTAAGAAATCCCTTGTAGGGAAATCATTATAGACAGAGAGGGGGGAGGCGGGAGTGTGTGTACAGTGTATAAAATATATTTCACATGCTCCAAAGATACGAGCGAACCAACTCCAAAGGAGCGATCTAATTGTTCCCCTCTCTCCCTTGCCCCACTTGAAAGTCAGACGCGTGTGAGGGCGAACTGCCTTGAACTCGACATGCGCTCGCATCTTTGGGATTAAGGATTCCCGAACTTCTCGTATCTTTGGAGTTCAAATATAGATCACAGTGAATTCTGGTGCGACATGTTCACCACGAAATTTCCTACAATTCTCCCATTAGGTTCTGCGTTTACCAAAAATCATATTCAAGATTCATTTACCATTTGGTTTCGGTGCTCGCACTCCCAAAAGTGTTCCATCTGGATTTATATATCCCACGACTTTTGATCCTTCTAAATAAAGAACACGAATTAAAAAATTATTGCGTTGAAAATATAAGGTGCCAGAAGGAACAAAATTGCCAGCATAGTCCGCTTTCAGCACTATTTTTTTAGTAGGATCTAGCCACAACCCAATCATGTGGGGTCCATAAGTGACGAACGTATGTGGGGGGCCTGATGGCCCTTCAGGGAAATTTCCCCTTCGTCCGCGCTGATATAAGGAACCTTCTCCCTGATTCTCCGAAGCGTTTAATTCTGTGGAAAAAAGGATTGGTAATTTTTAACACTGAGCAGTTATTAGCCGAAATAAATAATTAGAATTTTTTAAAATTATTAGTTAGATAGTGGAAGCTTCTAATGTGTCCCCTAAGGGTTTATATTTTTTTCTTTCACCTTCTTTCTATTCCATAACACACCTCCTACACACTTACTTGTTGGTGGGAGGGGGACCTGCAGTTTAAGGTGGGTTCCGAACCACCAAGAGCATCAGCCTAAAGTACTTAGAAAACCTTTTTCTTTAGAGGTACCGGTCCCACAACTTTCCGAAGATGAACAACTCCCTTGCTAGGCTTTAGCCCCCACGACCATCGTCCCACTGAATTTTTTTTTTTTTTGAATTTATAGCTCTATTTAGTCTGAAAAGACGAATAATTTGCTTTTTTCTAAATAAGGATTCGTCTTTTAATCTCTTTACTAGATTAAGGGAAAAGGAACCGACCGGCAATCGGAAGTTCTGTGGTTCGATTTTTCGAAATTTTATAAGATAAAAACATTTGGCAAATTTAAAGAAATTAAATAATTGAGACAGTTTAGAGAATTCGGAAAATCAAAATTCATGACATTCGAAGAATTCAGCAACGCAAGAACTTTAGGGAATTGCGGAGGTTGAAATAATTAAGAAATTACAAAGAATTCGAAAAAATAAAAGAAGGTAAATATTTAAAGATGTTTATGAAATTCCAAGTATTCATAAAATTGAAAAAATTTGGATAATTCAAGGAATTTAAAATTTTTAGAAATTTAGAAAATTCAATGAATTAAGAGAATTGAAGGAATGAAGAGAAATCAAGGAATTAAAAAATTCACGGAATTCAGAGAATTCAAGGAAATAGTTTATACAGTTCAAAGAATTTATAACATACAAAGAATTTGGCGAATTTAATGAACTTAATTAATTAAGACAATTTAGAGAATTCAGAAAATTTAATGAGTTTGTGGAATTCTAAGAATTCAGAGAATTCAAAAAATTTAATTCACTTAGACAGTTGGCATAATTGCGAAAAACAAAGAATTCGAAAGATTGAAAGAATTTAAGTAATCGAGACTGTTTATAAAATTCATAAAATACAAAGAATTAGGCATTGCAAGAATTTAGGGAGTTTAAAGAATTTGAAAATGTCCGACAGTTGAAAAAAATCAGAAATTACAAAAAATTACAAAAATTGAAAAAAAGTTAAATAATTGAGACTGTTTAGAAAATTCAAAAAATTCAAAGTATTCAGAAAACCAAAAAAATTTGGATAATTCAAGGAATTGAAAGAAGTAAAAAATTCAGAAAATTCAATGAATTGAGAGAATTCAGGTAATTAGGAGAATTAGAGGAATTCGAAAAAATTCACGGAATTTTAGAAAGTTCAAGGAATGCAAAGAGTTTAAAGAATTAAGACTTTTCAGATCATTTTAAGAATTGAATGAATTTGGAGAATTAAAGCAATTCAGAGAATTCAAATAATTTAAATTATTTACACAGTTCGAAGAATTTATAAGATATAAAGAATTTGACAAATTTAAAGATATTATATAATTAAGACGGTTTAGAGAATTCGGAAAAATAAAAGAATGCAGTGAATTCTAAGAATTCAGAGAAATAAAAAAATTTAATTAGCTAAGACAGTTGACATAATTGAAAAAATAAAGAATTCGAAAGGTTGAAAGAATTTGAATAATTGAGTTGTAAAACTTGAAAAATCCATAAAATCGAATAATTTTGATAATTTACGGAATGAAGGTAATTAGAAAATTCGGAAAATTCAATGAATTGAGATAATTAAAGGAATTTAAAAAGTTCGCGGCATTTAGAGAGCTCAAAGAATTCCAATTGTTCACACAGTTAGAAGAATTTATAAAATACAAAGAATTTGGCGAATCTAAAGAATTTAAATATTTGAGACATTTAAGAGAATTTGGAAATCTCAAAGAATACAGTGAATTCTAAGGATTCAGAGAATTTATAAAATTTTAATTTACAAGACAATTGAAAGAATTTTGAAAATGCAAAGAATTCGAAAAATTGAAATAATTTAAATAATTGAGACAGTTAAGAGAATTTAGAAAATGTAATGAATAACGTGAATTTAAAGAATTCAGAGAATTAAAAAAATTTAATTAACTTTGACAGTTGAAAGAATTAAAAAAACAAAGAATTCAAGAGATTAAAAAAATTTTAATAAACGAGACAACTCATAAAATTCATAAAATTCAAAGAATTTGGCAAATGAAAGAACTTTAGAGAATTCAAAGAATTATAATAGTTCGCGCAGTTTAACTAATTCAGAAAGTAGAAAGAATTCGACGAATTGAATTTAAGTGAATCTAATATTTATTTCAAATAAAAAAAATTTAACTCACTTAGACAATTAAAATAATTGAAAAAAAAGAATTCTAAAGATTAAAAGAATTTAAGTATTTGAGACACTTTAAAAAATTCATAAAATTCAAAGAATTTAGAATATTAAACAATTTTGATAATTCACGGAGTTTTATTAGTTTATACAGTTCCAAGAATTGATAGGATAAAAAGAATTTGGCGAATTCAAAGAATGTGAATAATTTATACATTTCAAGGAATTCCGAAAATTTAAAGAATTCGGGTCAACGACCTTTTCAATTGTCTGCAGGTCCTCAAATCTGGTTTAATATTTCAAATTTGTGGTTTTTCCAGACGTAAAGGAAATAAGACAAGATACCACCTTTTAAAGTTTCTTTGAGTGCAAAGAATTTCGGTAATTCAAAAAAGATAGGGAATTTAAGGAATTCAAAGTATTTGGGGAATGCAGAGAATTTAAGGAATTGAGAATATATTAATTATTTACGTAAATCACCAAATTTAAGAATTTCAACTCATTTATAAAATTTAGGGACTTCAATAAAGTGCGGAAATCGCGAATATTCAAATAATTCATAAAATTCACCATAGTCGAGTATTTTATAAAATTAGTAGAATTCAAATAACATTAAAAATTTAATGAATTCAAGGAATACGAAGAATTCAAAGAATTTTAAAAATTAAAAAAATTAAAGGAATTTAAAGAATTTTAGGTTTTAGGAATGTTTTAATAATTCATAAAAATTACAAAGTTAATGATGTCAGATAATTCAAAGAATTTCAGAAATTAAAAATAATGAAGTAATTCATGAAATTCACAATATTCGAACAATTGTGAGCATTTAAAAAATGCAAAGGATTAAAAGAATTTAAAGAATTCAAGGCATTACAAGAATTTGAAGAATTCAAAGAATTTCAGAAATAGAGAATATTTTAATAATTTATGAAAATCACAAAATAGAAATTTTCAGAGTATTCAATGAAATGAAAAAATTGAGAATATTTAAGTAATTTATGAAATTTACATTATTCGAATACCCTAGAAAATCCAAGCATTATAGGGAATCAAATCAATTTACAGAAATTAAAGAATTTGGAGGCTTCACATTTTCTTTCAATTTAAACAATTCAAAAATTTGAAAGTATTCACGAAGTTTGAATAATTTAATGCATTTAATAAATATAGAAATTTCGAAGAATTAAAAGAATTATAAGAATTGAGAATTTTTCAAATTGGTAATAAAATTCATAATATTCAAGGATTTCAGAGATCTCTAAGAATTTGGGAAACTTAAAAAATTTAGGAAATGAGAATGTTTAAGTAATTAATGCAATTCGCAATATTTAAGGAATTCTAAGGCACTCTTAGAATTCTAAGAATGTAGTTAATCCAAGAAATTCGAAAAATTTAAAGCTTCTCAAAAAATGGTGTATATTTAAATTTTTAATTTATATTAAACTTATATCCTAAGAATTTAGGGAATTCTCAATTTTTAAGTAACTTAAGGGCTCTCGGGAATTTAGAGAATTTTAGGAGTTTAGAGTATTTAGGGAACTGAAGGAATTTAGAGAATGAAATGTATTTAAGAATATTCAATTAATTAAGGGAATTCAGAATTTTTGAGATTTTCGAAGGGATCAGTGAATTCAAATGAAACAAATGAAACATTTCAAAGAATTCGAGGAATTTGAATATTTTTAAAAATTCAGGGTGTTCAAAATATTTAAAAAATATATGATATGTATTTCATAATATTTATTTAATTCAAAGAAGTTTGTATATTCGAGGTTTCAAGTAATCCAAAGAAATCAAGGATTTCAGAAAAATTACAAAATTTAAGGAATTTCAGAGTATTTAACGAATTCAGCAAATTCAGAATATTCACAGGTTTAAGAGAATTTAAGTAAATGAAGCATTTTAGTGAATTCAAGAAATTTAGCAGTTTTTAGGAATTTTGAGATTTTTTACGAATTTAGAGATTTTTAAGGAATTCTAGGAATTCCGAATATTAAATGAATTCAAGAATTTTCTGGAATTCAGAGTATCGTAGGCTTTTTAGAGCATTTATGAAACATAAGGATTTAAGAGAATTCAAGGAATTTCCGGAATGTAGAATATTAAAGAAATTCGGAAAACAAAGGATTTTCTCAAATTTGGGAATTTCCGAATAATTCAAGAAATTTAAAGAATTTCTTAGAATTTGAAAGATTTAAAGAAAGATAAAAAAGAATTGGAAAAATACATTTTACAATAACTTCTAAAAATAAAAAAATTATCCGGAACATATATCAAATTAAAGTTATTGAAAATGGTACATATGTAACAATTTAACTTAAATAATTATAAGCAAAAATTTTTTTTATTATGTAAATTCGAAAAATATTGAATTTTGAAAAAATCTAAATACAATTTTTCAAAAAATTCGATAGAAAGTTCTAAAGTTCGAACTTAAATACCAAATTATTTTAGTTTGAGTGTGGTCAAAATTAATTAACTTAAAATTTTAAGTTTATAAAGTTATATAATTATTCAAAAAAAAAACTAAGGAACCAAATAGGATCAGGTATCAAAAATTTAAATAGTATGAATTAAAAAATACAAAATTTTTGAGATTTGAAACAAAATAAAGGAAAAATTGCAAATAAAAGTGGTACTTAGTCTAACATGTGTTTATTTAAAAAGGCTTCATAATTTTTCATTTTGAATATTGGTTTATTTTATAAAAAATTCTAGAATGTAAAATATTTCATATTTTTATTATTATTTAAATTATTTTGAAAACACTTACCGCTGAAATTGATTAAAAAGACGATTGTAAGGAGTAGGGTTCTCATAAGGATCTTCATTTTCTTCAGATAGATTTTTCAAATGGGACTGTTAAATTTACAAAATTTTCCTTTCTATTTATATACATAGAAATCGCCATCAAATGACACACGCTTATCGTTTCAAAAAAAAGAAATCTTCTGATTTATAAAAATTTATGAGATATTTGATTTACTTTGGAGAAGTATCCCAAAAAACTTTTTAAAAGAAATCCGCAGTACCTTCAATCTCGGTTATGAAATAAAAATTTCTCAAGGCTGCGCCGGGCTTCCAAGATTTTTTTGGTTTTAATACAACCTTAAAATTGGTGCAATTGTTTTTATCATACAAATTATAAAAGTTATATTTTTGGTATAATTAGAATTGTTAAATCAGATTATTTATCCTGTAAAATTGTCTCTTGAGCTTCTTGGGCTTCGTCGTCCTTAAAATTTGCGGAAATTTTTAGAAATCTTTAAAATGATCTAAAAACCAAAGATATATTTTTTATTTTCTTGAAAAACGATGAAATTATTTTAAAATAATTTATTAACAAAAATATATTTATTATTAAATTTCTTTTGTAAGAAATTTAAAATGTTTTCTGCGCATAAATAAATTTTATTTTTTAATTCTTTTATAAGGTTCTTCACTCAAAAAAGATAGCTTTCAAGAATTACTCATTGTAAGTTAGATATTTTCTAAGGACTTAAATTATTTAAAAAATGTGACTTAAAAAATGGGAAAATTTTTGTAGAAGAAACTTAAAATTCAAAGTATTAAAATTGTATGACATTAAACGCAGAACCATGTGAAAATAAATGATAAAATAATAATGGAAGTTGCCATAAGATATTTAAAATTTGCTTATTGTATTTTCCAAATCAGAAAAGATTTTTTTTATTAAATTTAGTTTATGGCATCAAGATTATTTTTTATGTGGAAATATCACTTTTGAGTCACAATAAAGGAACACGTGTATTACAGTTTAAGCAGAAAATTTTATTTTTATTTTTACAATCTCAATTTAGTTCTACAATTGTACTGATTCTTAAATGTATGAGTATACATAAAGCAACATGAAAAATCTCAAACAGAAAACTTTAAAAAAAAGTTTAATAAGAAAATTTTTTTTAATTGAGACAGTTTAGGATAAAAACTGCAAAATTTTAATTTAAGGGATTTAAAGTTAGGATCTCAATAATTAACCATTTAGGTTTCAATTCTGCCAAAAGTGATCACCTTTAATTATAAATTTAGAAAATTGAATACATAATTATAGTTATAAATAACTTGAGTTAATTTCCCAGTTTTCAAAAATATGTCGTAGCTCAATATTCATTAATTAAAATAAGGCTTGAAGTATGAAAAAATTTTTTTTTAAGTTTTAATTCCATACTGTCGAAAAATTGTTAATAAAATCAAAATGGATTTATTCTTTTTTGTTTAGATAAAGGCAAATTTCACTCATTGTAAATTTTCTAATAATCTCAATCCAAAATTTCTTCTTAATACAAACAATTATGAGATAACTTTATACATAATTACTAAAATTTTATTTTTTAATTTGAAATTATATTGGTTTATAATTTTGTATATCACAAAAGATAAATTAAAAAATATTTAGTAACTAAGCAAAGTCCTTAAATTTTTAAAAAGTTGGATCAATTTACGTTATGAGTCTGAAATTCGAAATCAATTTTTTTAAATTAATTATTTTTTATGGATATACATTGACAACGGGAAAAACAATTATTTTCTTCGTCAATTTGAGTTTAATAATCGAAATTTTAAAACCATAAAATTATTTAAGTTTAACATTGAATTAAAAAATGTAAGGTTGAACACAAATCTCAAATCAAAGCCTTTTTTATTCTAAAAATAAGTGTAATTAAGATAAGAAGATTAAAAGTGTGCGATGAATAAAAATATATACAAAAATTACATAACTTTCATATAGTTGCATATTAATACGATGGTTATTGTCAACTTTTTATTAATTTTGTGATAATAAAAATGCCTATATTATAACAAAGGAATTCTTTTAAATAATTTTTTTACATATAATAACACTAATAGTCAATTTGTGCATAAAATTTTTTAAAATAATAAAAATAAAATTATAAAATAATAAATTTCAAAATAGAGGAGATTTTTCTTTTAAATTATATTTAAAATATTGTTCTACATTCTGTCTGTAGATTATCAAAATTTTTATTTATCCAGATAGGGTAATTAATTTTTTTTATTAAAATGAATGTGTGTATTTTTAAGCGAATTAAGTTACTTATGTTATAATTGAAAATACTTTATTATCAAGAAATATATGTAAATAACTCTTACCCATATAGTGAAATTTAACAAAAAATTCCATTTTCAACAAACTAGTTTATTTTCCTAGCAAAGCGGATGAAGGTTTGTTAAAAATACATTAATTTTGATCAAAATAATTTAAATTTAAGTTTAAACAATTTATTTATTACTTTTTTCTCCGTAATTTTAGAAGAAAGACATTTTTAATTATTAATTTTTCTTTTTTTGTTTAAAAAAATAGTACCATTTGCTTGGAAATTTTATTATATTAGTGAGACTTCAACAATTTAGTTAAAAATTTATCCTTATTGGTTCAAAATTTTGACTGTTTTATTTCAGAAAACTCTGTTTGGGTTGAAAATTTATCTTCTTAATAATTATTGTTATTAACTTATTAATATTAGAAATTTATCGTTTTTTAGAAAATTCATCTTTTTGTCTTAGAAATTTTTAATTTTGGATAATATTCTTCTTATTTTTGATTGTCAAATCTTTCTTGGTTGAAAATCAAACTTTTCTATAGCCAAACTGACTTTTTAGTTTAAAAAGTTGTATCATTGATTAAAAATGTCGTCTCTTTGGATAAAAAATTTTGGATTAATTTATTTTATTATTGACTGTAAAATCTTTCTTAGCTGAAAGTTGATTTTTTTGAAGATGCAACATTTAAGTTTTACATTTTACTATTTTTTTGAAATTAATATTTTTTGTTTAAAAATTAATATTTTTGATATAAAAGTTCTGCTGTTTAGGTGAAAATTCATCTTTATATAAAAAAATTCAACTATTTTCTTTCAAAGGTTTCTGCTAAAAATATCAAAATTTCATTGAATTGAAAGTTGAATTTTTGTTTAAAATTCAATTTTTTTGAAGAAAATTTAACAATTTCGTTAAAAATTCATATTCTTTGGTTTAATTCTACCGTTTTTTATTTTCAATAAAAACTTTTGGTGGTTATATCATGTATTATATTTTTTCATTAAAGATTCATCTTTTTCGCCGATTTCACCTTTTTATAATTAAACCTTGTTTAATTATTTTGCTAAAAAATCGGCTAATTTCCTAAAAATTTTAATTATTGTGTTAAAAGTAAAACTTTTTTGATGTAATGCATAATTTTTTATTTAAAATTCAATTATTTTTTAAAAATTATTGTTTTTTCTAGGTTTAATTCTTTTTTTATTTACTTCGGAATTTAACTATTTTATTTAAAATTCAACGGCTTTTGCTTGTTCTTTAATCTCCTTTTTTTAAATTCTACTATTTGGTTAAAAGTTCAAATATTTGCTTTGGTTATTTATTTTTTTCTTTCTGTTTTGAAAATTTAACTATTTCATTCAAAAATTATCTTTGCGGTTTAAAAATTAAATGACATATTTCCAAAATTCATTATTTTGTTCAAAACTTAACTATTTTGAAAATTCATCTATTATGTCAAAAATTCAATCTTTTGGGATTTGAAATTAATATATTTTGACAAAAAATTCCTGGTGTAAAAAGTCAATCATCTTCTGCAAAATTATTATTTGTTCTTGAATGATGATTTGACTATTTGTTTAAATGATTAAAAAAAAAATTGGCTTCGAATGCAAAATTTTAAGTAAATTCCTTTTTTTTAATTCGTCGCTCTATATTAAAAATTTAACTATTTGCATGATAATTGTTCAAATTTGTTTTAAATTTGAGCTATGTGGTTAATGAAGTGTTGGTAAAAAATCAAAATTTTAAACGTCGGTCAATAAAAATTATAAATATAAAGCAACAAAAAATCAGTGTCGCTTCAAAAGAGATGAGCTTATCCGTTCAAAAAAAATTCATTTTGACATTAAAATGTATACGTTTATTATAATAAAAATATATAAATCCTATAAAATAATGAAACCAATAATTAAACACAATCTTTAACTAACAAAGGAAACCTGATCAGAAGCTGGATTGTCAGAAGCGTGGAAGGCTTCGCAATAAATCGCGCCAGTAGATAAAGACCGTACGAGTGCGGCCACCTGATAGCAATTTTCAGTTCCCGATTACTCATGAAACTCGTTTTTCGGCACTCGATTGCTACAAATATATTTTATTTCATAAATATCAGCTTCTGATTCTAAATTTTATAGACTCGAATTTACTGCTAACATTAGAGGAAAGCGCTTTTCGATAAGTAGAGACAGACGATAGAGACAGCCGAAAGAGAAAGATGCCATGCTGAAAATCCCCACATTTTCCTCAATTTCCGTGAAAAATAGTAAAAATAAAAGTCAAATTTTGACAATTCATGGATAGTATTCTCCACCATCTAGGGGGCTTTCCCATAGTTACAGCTCAAAATTACAGTTACAGCCCGACTCTCTAGAACTTCAGGATGACAAAAAAATTTTCTCTACTTAAGGTGAAATATTTAAATTACTCATTTTCCTCCAAATTATAATTAAAGTACTTATTATATTTAACGAAGATTTAATTTTCTGATTAAAACTGTTCTTTAATTGGTAACACTTTAACCCCTAACTTTGGGAGCCTCTGACCTACTTTTTAAGTGTGACGACAAAAGAGATAAGATTTAACTAAACTTTAACCGTAGCCCCGTGAAATAGAAACGAAAGGAATCAAACTTGATCTCGGAAACCAAGTTCGTCCAGACGACTGAATTCAAACTATTGTCAAACATCGAATCGAGAAAAGAAAGAAAACGTCTATGGAAAAGGAGATCAGCAAGAAGGAAAAGAAAAACTAAGGATCAGAAAATATTTTCAATCCCGAAGTTTCTTGAGGAAAGTTCTCACATTGCGTTATTCTATCTTTGTTCCTCTTTTTCTCACCATCACTCTTTTCCTTAATCTGAATATGCATGAATTTTCGTTTGCTTTTGAAATAACAAAGTTTCAGCGTTGGTTTCAGGAACTTTAACCAAGGTTTCTCTCAAACAACCCTTGCAAAATTTATTTTAATTCTTTGTTGTTTTTTTTTCATTTCATTGTCTTCTCTCCAAGTGGATATATTCTATTTTTGGTTAAGTTTATTATTTTCCAGATTAAAGATTAATTATTTTATTGAAAATTTGTCTGTAGAGTTAAAAATTATTCTTTGTCATTAAAATATTTAGCTTATTGATAAAAAATAATCTGCTTTCTAAAAAATTCTAAAATTTTGTTAAAATTTAATTTTTTGATAGAAAGTTCATCTGTATGTTATTATGTAATTTAACTATTTTGTTTTCATTTATAAAGGTGTCTGTTTCAGTTTAAAAATAAACCACTTTTCCGAAAATGATTTTTTTAACTGAAATTGCAACTATTCCATTTTTGCTTAAAAATTGATTGCTTGAAGTTGATTATTTTGAAATAAAATATTTTCCTCTTTAATGTTAAAAAAATTAAATTAAAAAGAGTATTATAGAAGATTTAAAACTATTTTCTACAAATTTCAAAAAAAAAAATATGAAATTTGAATGAAATTTTTCTAACTTTGAAATTACTTTTCAAAGGTAAATTCGCAAAATTTAAAATGTTTTTTTTATGTGCAAAAATTAATTTTAAGAGAACATTTTGAAAAATTTTTAAAGATTTTCGAAGTTATTGAAAAGAATATACTAGATTTCAAGAACAAAATGTAAATTTTTCAAGCTTTTTAAGATTTTGAAAAGTTTTAAGTAATGAACAAACTTTTCCTAAAATTACGGAATAGATTTTTTTAATTACATTTATTTTAAAGATTTATTTTTTGAAGCTAATTTAAATAGATATCACAATGTTTCAAAAAATTTCTAAAAATATCAAAAAATCTAAGGCACTTACTTGAAATTAGTTTCATTAGGAAAGATTTTTCAAATCTTATAAATTATATATTTTTTTACATTTCTAAAGTTATAAATAATTTTTGGCTTAACCCTAGAATAAATGTTTCGAAAATCGTCCGGACGCGTTTTCGACTTACATGAAATCTTAAAAATTTTGTTTTAAATTTTCAAGAGTTTCAAGAAAGCTACATTCATATTATCTTAAAAACAAATAAACTTAAGAAATAATATTCTGACGAAAGTAAATATCACCCTCCATATTTTAGTTAAGTAATAGTAAAGTCTTTTTCGATCACAGGGGGTAAGTTTTTAAAAAATATTCTGCAATTAATTTTGCAACGTTTCGTCAGCTTGGTTCGCTGACCTCTTCAGGCTACAATTTTATTAA
>JAAAKG020158265.1:0-21501 GCA_010014905.2 Druon quercuslanigerum | reverse complement strand
AATTTCTGAAGATTTGAATAATTTTAAGAAATGTTCGAAGCTTTGAAACTGTTAAAAAAATCTTTAAAGAGTTAAAAGAATTTCAGGGATTATAAAGGATTGCAAAGAATGGCTAAGGATTTCAACAAACTTTAAAGGAATTCATAGGGTTTCTGAAAATTTTAATTATTCCAAGGACTGGTCACAGCTTTCCAACTGTTTAAAAGATTTTAAAAGAGTTAGAAGATTGCCAGGAATTATAAGGGATTAAAAATAATTGCTGAGGAATTCAATAGCCTTTAAAGAAATTTAGAAAATTTCTGAAATTTTCAGTAGGTGTAAGGAATGTTCGCAGCTTTAAGACGCTTTAAGTAATTATAAGGTTTCTAATAATTCCAGAGACTTGAAAAGATTTCAAGGGATTTAAAAGTATTGCTTAAGAATTCAACAACCTTTAAAGGAAGTATTAGGATTTCTGAAGATTTTTATTATTTTAAGGAATGTTCAAACCTTTCCACCTCCTTAAGATATTTTAAAAGAGTTAAAAGATTTCCAGGGATTATAAGGGATTAAAACTAATTACCAAGGAATTCAATAGCCTTTAAAGACATTTAGAAAATTTCTGAAATTTTCAATAGGTTTAAGGGATTTTCGAAGCTTTAAGACGTTTTAAGCAATTATAAAGATTTTAATATTTCCAAGGATTTGAGATTATTACAAGGGATTTGAAAGTATTGCTAAGGAATTCAATAGCCTCCATAGAAATTAATAGAAATTCATAGAATTTCTGAAGATTTGAATATTTTTAAGAAATGTTCGAACTTTGAAACTGTTAAAGAAATCTTCAAAGAGTTAAAAGATTTTCAGAGATTACTAAGGATTGAAAAGCATAGCACAGGAATTAAATACCATTTAAAGAAATTTATATTTTAATGAATTATTAAGATTCTAATATTTCCAGGGATTTGAAAAAATTGCAAAGGATTTAAAAGTATTGTTAAGGAATTCAGCAGCCTTTAAAGGAATTAATAGGATTTCTGAAAACATTAATTATTCCAAAGAATGTTCCAACCTTTCCAACTCCTTGAGATATTTTAAAAGAGATATAAGATCTGTAGGGATTTTAAATGATTTCCAAAGATTTAAAAGGAATGCAAAATATTTCGACAACCTTTAAAGGAATTAGTAAGATTTCTGAAAATTTTAATTATTTTAAGGATTTTTTAAAGCTTCAAACTGCTAAAGAAATTTTAAGCGTTAAAAGAATACCAGGGATTGTAAGGGATTGAAAAGAATTGTTAAGGAATTCAATGGCCTTTAAAGAAATTTATATAATTTCTGAAGTTTTTAATAGGTTTAGGGAATGTTTGAAGCTTTAAAACGTTTTAAAGAATTATAAAGATTCTAATGTTTTCAGGGATTTGAAAATATTGCAAGGAATTTAAAAGTATTGCTAAGGAATTCAACAACTTTCAAAGGAATTCATAGGATTTCTCAAAATATAAATTATTTCAAGGACTGTTCAAAGCTTTTTCAACTGTTTAAGAGATTTTAAAATAGTAAGAAGATTGTCAGGGATTAGTAAAAATCGCAAAGTATTGCAAAGGAATTAAATAGCATTTAAAGAAATTTATATAACGTCTGAAGTTTTCAATAGCATTAAGGAATGCTCGAAGCTTTAAAACGTTTTAAGAAATTATAAGGATTCTCATATTTCCTAGGATTTGAAAAGATTGCAAGGGATTTAAAAGTATTGCTAAGGAATTCAACCGCCTTTAAAGGAAATATTAGGATTTCTGAAGATTATAATTATTTCAAGGAGTGTTCACTGTTTTGAAATTTCTTTAACAAATTTTGAAACTTTAGAACGATTTCCAGGAATGTCGAAAGAATTCAATGGATTTAAAAGTATTGCAAAGCATTTCAACAACCTTCAAAGGAATTCATAGGATTTTTGAAAATATTAATTATTTCAAGGAATGTTCAAATCTTTCCAACTCTTGAAGATATTTTAAAAGAGTTAAGAGATTTCCAGGGATTATAAGGGATTGAAAATAATTATTATGAAATTCAATAGCCTTTAAAGAAATTTAGATAATTTCTGAAGTTTTCTATAGGTGCACGGAATGTTCGAAGCTTTAATACGTTTTAAGGAATTATAAAGATTCGAATATTTCCATTCTGATATTTCTGCGAACAATTTTAAGATTAAAAGATTGCAAGGGATTTAAAAGTATTGCCAAGGAATTCAGCAGCCTTTAACGGAATTAATAGGATTTCTGAAGATTTTAATAATTTTAAGGAATGCTCACAGCATTCCAACTTCTTGAAAGATTTAAAAAGTTTATAACGATTTCCAGGGATTTCGAAAGATTTCAAGGGATTTAAAAGTATTGCCAGGTATTTCGAAAACCTTCAAAGGAATTCATAGGATTTCTGAAAATAATTATTATTTCAAGGAACGTTCAAACCTTTTCAAATCCTTAAGATATTTGAAAAGAGTTAAAAGATTTCCAGGGATTATAAGGGATTGAAAATAAGTGCTAAAGAATTCAATAGCCTTCAAAGAAAATTATATAATTTTTGAAGTTTTCAATAGGTTTAAGGCATGTTCGAAGCTTTAAAATGTTTTAAGGGATTATAAGGATTCTCATATTTCCAGGGATTTAAAAAGATTGCAAGGGATTTAAAAGCATTGATAAGGAATTCAACAGCCTTTAAAAAAAATTTAAAGGATTTATCAATGATTTTAAATGATTTTCAGGGAGTCAAAAGGACTAAAAAAGATTTCAACAATCTTTAAAGAAAATCGTTGGATTTCTCAAAATTTTAATTAGTCTAGGGAATTTGTAAAGCTTTCAAACTGTTTACGAAATTTTAATTTTAAAAGAATAGAAGGAATTGCAAGCAATTGAAAATAATTGCTGAGGAATTCAACAGTTTTTAAAGAAATTTATATAATTTCTGAAGTTTTCAATAGGTTTAGGAAATGTTCAAAGCTTTAAAACGTTTTAAGGAATTATAAATATTCTAATATTTCCAGGCATTTGAAAATATTGCAAGGGATTTAAAAATATTGCAAAGGAATTCAACAGCTTTTAAAGGAATTAAAAGAATTTCTAAAGATTTTAATTATTTTAAAGAATTTTCAAAGCTTTATAACTTCTTGAAAATTTTTCAAACTTTTGAAGGACTTCCAGGGATTTAAAAGGACTACAAAAGAATTCAATAACCTTTACAGGAATTCGTGGGATTTCTGAACATTTTAATTATTTTATGGAATGTTCAAACCATTCTAACTCCTTAAGATATTTTAAAAGAGTTAAAATATTTTCAGGGATTATAAGGGATTGAACATAATTGTTAAGGAATTCAAAGGCCTTTAAATTAATTTAAAGTATCCCTAAAGATTTTAATTATTTTAATGATTTCCACGGATTTAAAAGGACTGCAAAATATTTCAATAACCTTTAAAGGAATTCGTGGGATTTCTAAAAATTTTAATTATTTTAATGAATTTGTAAAGCTTTGAAACTGTTTAGGAAATTTTAAGGCTTAAAAGAATACCAGGGATTGTAAGGGATTAAAAATTCTAATCTTTAATTAATTTAGTTTTTAAAACTGCATTTTAAAATTCTTTAAATTTGAAATGTACGTTAAAAAACTAAAAATCGTAAATGGAAAATTTTTAAAGTAAAATATTTTCAAATTAGGCATTCTAAACTAAATGATATTATAATTCAAAAATATCAAAATTCAACTAATTATTTTAAACTGTTGAAATGGAATTGGGAAAGATTTTTCTTTTAAAAACTTGGAAAATTCCCGCTCAAAAAATAAATTCACGGTCATGTACCGGTTTCCCAGATTTTTCAGAAGGCGTAAGAGGGAGAGAGAGAGAGATAGGGGGGGATTGTGGGAGGGAGAGAGAAACTTGGTAGGGTTAACGAGCCGAGAGATCCGAGTCTCATAGGGAGGTGCCTACGTGTTCCGGATATTAAGGCAGCGCCTAATTAGGCCAGAGCGACAAATCTTCACCCCTATCCTTGCCCTTGGGTGCCCCCCCACCCTGGAAAATGGACGTTTGCAATTTAACGGAATCTCTGCATATAGAGAGGGCTCATCGAGCTGGGCCTCTGCCTAAACGACGCGACGTTCTGGACGTCGCTCTCACTCCCTCTACTACCCACTACTACCCCTTTTAACCAGACTTCATTAACCCACACTATCGGACATTCACGCGTACGTCAACCATTATGCACGAAACTCACTTGTGTCGATTCACACGTCAAAACGAGCTTATTTGCGAAGCCAAAAGCAAACCGAATTGTTCAAGTGGAATTTACATTTTCAATTTCAAACCTAATAGTCTTCTGAAATGATGTTGGAACATTTAAAACAAATGGCCTCTTTATAAATTCTGCTGCAATTTGGAAGAATAACGTTTAAAGCAAAATTAGCGGATTTTAATTTTATTTTCTAAACACAGAAAAAACTGGTGATTCACTCCTGTTGCGGCTGAAATGAAAATCGTTGACCTTAGAATCATAGAGATATTACAGATAGAGTAGGTATGTCTGAAAGTGAAAGCGTCCACTGAATGAAAAGAGAGAGAGAATCGAATTTGTATTTCTGTCTCTCTCCTTCACTGCGTACTGCGCATGCGTTACTTTATTATATTAGTGTATGAAGTCACTGCGCATGCTCCAATAGACAAGGACAGCGATGCCAAATTCATCTTCTCTCTCTTTCTAACGAGCGGATATTCCCACTTACATGCGGCCTATGGCACGCCTACTCTGTAGGTAATATCTCTATGCTTAGGACACGTTTAGAGCGCAATTCAAAAGAAGAGCATAAAGGTGAGTTCACAAACCAACCGCTTGCAAAGTCGGGTTGGCATGGGCGGGATTTTTGAATTCGTTATTCTAAAAATACCCAATTAGCTTATAGAAATAACTAATATTGAACAATTAATTAATTATTTGTGATTATTTATCACTTGCCTCAACAAATTCATTCACTTTCTCGGAATTAATTTCTCGAAAAATCTTTTTTAATAGTTTTTTTGAAGAAATTACATTTTTCAATAATAAATTATCAACTCTTTATATTGGTGAAAGAAAATGTAGCCCAAATACTTTATTTCGGAAAAAAATGACTAATACGTTATTAATATTTAAAAATATTACAATAAAAATAGACAGTTAAATTGTTTATCTATTTATACACTTTATGTTAAAATTAGAAAATAAATGAAATCTGGTTTTTGCAACGACCCTACTTCCTTTTTAATAATATATTTGTCGATATAAATATAATCCTTTTTTCTACAAAATTTTCTGTTTTTTAGAAAATTTAAAAATTATATTTTTATGTTAAGAATTCGTTTCTTTGGTAAGAAAAAAATATTTAGTTAAAAATCCGTTATTTTTTTATAGAAAAATCATCTTTTGTGTTGAAAATTGCACTATTGGGTCCAAAATTCATCACTGATTAAAAAATAATTTATTGTGCTGCAAATATGTTAAAAATTAAGTTTTTTGCTGAATCCAAGTTTTATACAAAATTTATATTTTTAATTGAAAACAAAATAATTTTGCCGAAAACTCGTTTTTTCTTTGTTTAAAATTTACTTCTCTATCTGAAAATTAAACTATGCTAGGTTTAGTTTGTAAATTTATATTTTTTAGTTGAAAATTTATATATTTTATTGAAGCTGTATCTTTTCTCGTAGAAAATTTACCTTCAGGGTTTAAAATTGAATTATTTTGTTGAGGATTAATTCTTTTTGGTTGAAAATTAATTGTTTTAATTAAAAATTTAATTCTTCAATTTTTGGTTAAAAAATAATTTTTTTTGTTGAAGATTTATTTTTCTTACACGAAATTTCAGTAATTTCAAGAAATATTTCAAAGCTTTAAAAAAAATTCAAAATGAATTTTAAACTTAAAATAATGGCCTAATTTAAAATAAAAAATTAAACCCTTTTCAAGAATTGTAAAAGGCTTTAAAAGAATAAAAAGATTTTCTTAAGATTCTTAGGAAAATTAAAAACATTTTTTTAATTTTAAAAATTATTTTCAGATATTTAAAAAGGTTTTAAAAGATTTACAAAATTTTCAAAAACGAATCTGAAAGATTTTAAATTCCATTTTAAGAAATCGAATATGTTTTACTTATTTTTGTTTTAAAAATTCTATTTTTTATTAAAAATTATTACTATTTATTTAGTTGAATGCTTATCAACATTGGTTAATTCATTAAAAAATGTTTAAAGAAACGAAATTAATTTAAATAATTTTTGTTGCAATTTTTTCTTTTAATTATTACAGTTGTTTCAGTGAAATATTGATCAATGTTGGTTCAATATTTTTTAATTGTGTAACAAACTCCATTTGTTTAAAAAATGTTTTTTTCTAAAAATTCCTCTAATTCGCAGTTTATTATCGGCAAAAACATAAATTTATTTAAAAATATTTTCCAATTGTATAAACAATAAATTATTATTTATTTTTAACAACCTTTAATTTGTTTAAACAATAATTTGTCCACAAAATTTGTCAAATTTTATAAAAAATTGAAATAAAGTTAAATAAATTTTTTAGACAAATGGAATTTGTTTAGATAATTAAAAATGTAATAACCAATTATATTAAATATTCCTCTAGACCAACCGTAATAATTTTAAATACATTTTTTTTAAATTATTAAAAAAAAATTTTTTTTTCAATAATTAAAAATTGATAGAACAATATTGATAAATATTTCACTAAAGAATTATTAAAAGTTTTAGTAAAAAAAAAGAGTTAATACAAATGATTTTTTAAAATTCCATTTGCTTAGAAACTTGAAAATTAATAAAGCAATGTTAATAAATATTCCAATAGACCTATAATTGAAAATGAATTAACCAATGTTAATAAATATTCTCCTAGACCAGCAAAAAAAATTGTTACGACCCTAAACTACACTGATTGATGATAACTATCTCTGATGATAATACAGATTCCTTTAAGTTACTCTGAATTTTTATTAATTTTTATAGCAATATCACATAAAGAAGCACACATACTAAATTTCGATCTAGAATTTCAAACTTAAGCAAGTTTGAAAAGTAGAATTTGAATTTCCTGTACGAAGCGATTATAAGTATACTTTACGACATGAACTGTAACCTACAAGAGTTTAAGTTCTTATTAGTCTGGCACCCTAATCCCTGTTAACATTTTGCTCCTATCTGGCTAAACATTAGTTTCTCGTTACTGTAGCGAGCATGAAAACAAGAAACTATGTTTGAAACTTTGATAGCAATGCTCTATACTCAAAAGTCATTCATTACTTTATAAAATTGAATAATTAATTCAAAATTTTATGAAAATTGAAAATAAAGTGCTGAATGATCACATGGACAATACAAAAAAAAATTTTTTGGCCAAAAATGTTTTCGATGAGTTATAAATATAGCCAATATACTAAACTTTTAAATTTGGGTAAATCTGTAGGTTGTCGATGAAATGACGTTTTTCGATCTACTAGTCAATATCGCAATAATTTTTATTCAAGCTTTCTGATTTTGATAAATGTGAATATTGTAGTGAAGAAACATAACCAATCTTTACTGACATTTACTTTACATAGAAAGAAAATCGATATAGTGGATCATTCTCAAAATTTTGAAGAAGCATTTAAATTAATTACAATCGATAGTACTTAAAAAAATCACTCCTAGACAGGCACATGTACTTTTATTAAATAATGTAAAAAAAACTTTTTTGGCGGCACTCCGCATTGTTATGCTGTCCGCCCAGGAGTTAAGTTGAGGAAGAGAAGGTCCTATTCATACGCATGTACGTGTGAGTGTAGTGAGAGAAAATGGAACTAACAAGCGCGGGAGAAATTTAAAATATTTTTAACATCTATTATATTCATTATTTAAGGTAATAAGTGGATCGTATATTTCTTTTAAAGAGTTGGTGTCTGATCTTTTGTTTATGTAGTTACTGTACTTAATTATCTAGTACATTTCTTTAAAATTGAGTTTCTTATAACATTTTTATAATATTACAAAATTTGTCAATAAGGCATAGAAAGTAATTAATCTCATCCGGAATATCTTTGCCTGATAAATTAATTAGCCACTTTTTATTAGATTTTTTTGGCAATGTGATTATAACTATAACATTTTTTTTCTATCCATTCCAACTTATTAATTGATTTGTTAAACAAATTCCTTTCAAAATTATAAATCATCTTATTTTGACATGTGATATATTTCATAACAGAGGTGCCATGATCAATGTTGATTAATTTAGATTCTAAATTATTAACGGTTCCTCTAGTTTAATTTATTTCAAAATTTATATTTTAAATTTCGAGTTTCAGAATTTTAATTTTAAAATTCATAATCACTTTTTTGTACTGACCTTTAAATAAAGGATGCGAAAAATAAATTTTCGGATAAGAGTTAATAATGTGTGCTGGTAAATGCACGGCAACGAAATAAAAAACGATTTTCGTTTGTAAGCATTTATTGTTTGACCAAATATACAGGGCGTCCAAAAAGTTCCGGGACGGCAAAATATTTCCCCGGGTAAAATATTTTCCACAAATATTATGGTTATTCTTGGAGTAACATTCGACGAGGAATTCAATAATGATCTTGGTTTTGACCTTGACGATGACCTTCAAAATTACTTCAAGGTCAACTTGTTATTTATGCATAACCCCTCTTATTTAACGTCAGCAATTGAAAGAGCGAGAAATTTAACGTTGAAAAATAAACTCAGACGATAGGTCAGGTGTGACCTTGATGATTATATAAAGTTAAATGATTATCTAAAGTAAAGCATGTCTTCGAAACATCTAAGAAGCGCAGCTTCTAACAATAACTTATAACGAGGTTACTTATTTATTATAGCCGACGTCGAATAAGTGGGTTTCTAATTTTTTAAAAGCTGACCTTGAAATGACCTTAAAGGACATGGGAAATGTCACATTACTAAGGTCACATCTAAATGCACTTTGCTAAAACAAATAAGTAGGTCATTATAAATTATTATTAGAAGATGCGCTTCTTGGATGTTTCCAAACCTTGTTCAAGTTTGAATAACCTCTAAGTGACCAACAAGGTCACACCTGACCAATGGCCTGAGTTCAATTTACAACGTTAAATTGCTTGCTCTTTCGATTGTCGACGTCAAATAAGAAGATTTGTTTTTTAAACACGTTGACCTTCACATGCCCTTGAAGGTCGTAGCCAAGGTCAAAATAAAGGTCATAATTATATTTTGTTTTAATTCATTTTTTTTAAGTATTTACTGTTTAAAATTAAAATAATTTTTAGTCGAAATATCAAATGTCACGTTTTTCGTTGAGAGTTCATTCTTCTTGGTTGAAAATTCAACTACTCAGTATAAAGTAGAACTATATTGTTTAAAATTAATTTATTTGGTTGATGATTAATAATTTTATTTGACAACACTTTTTTTCAAATTTAAATAATTGGTTAAAAATTATGTTTTCTAGTCCAAAAATTAACTATTTATCTTGTTAAGGTGAAAATTTAAATATTTTGTAAAAAATTCCTGTATTTTATTGAAAATTCGGATTTGTGCGAGAATATTTAAGCTTCTTAGCAACTAATTCTCTTTTTTTTTTAAATTCCTTTACAAATTTTTGGTTGCAAATTCATTTACTGTATTAAAAACTCGTCTCTTTTTTATCTTGTTGGTTGAAAATTGATCTATATGGTTAAAAATTCGTTTTTTCTTTTTTAGGTTCAATTTTTTAAAATAAAAATGTTAGCGTTTCATTTTTTTCGATTGTTTAGAATAGAAATTTAATCATCTTGGTTGAAAATTAATTAAAAATTAATTAAAAAAGTATTTCCAACACTATTTGTTGGAAATACATTTTTGTAGAAGAGCTCAGTTATTAATTAAAACTTCACACTTTTGATCAAAAATTAATTTTTGTGGTTGGAAATTTTGTTTACTAATTAAAACGTTAAGTATTTTATTTTTGGTCTAGATTTTATCTTTTTAGTTAAAATTTATGCAGTTTTTAAAAAATTATTAATTTTTAGTTGAAGATTTATCATTTTAATTGAACGTTCACTTTAAACATTCTACTTTTTATGGAAACCTTACTTTTTTCATAGAAATGGAATCTTTTTCGTTAAAAAATGTTCTATTTTGTACAAATTAAATTATTCTATTTTTTGATAATAATTCATTTTTTTGGTTAAAAAAAATATGCTAAGTTAAAAATTCGTTTTTTTACAGAAAATTAATATTCTGGGTTAAAAATTCTACTATTTGGTTAAAAAAACATCTTTTTTGTTAAAAATTTATCACTGCAATTAAAATTTAATTTCTTTAGGGGAAAATTTTTTTCTTTTTAGTTGAAAATTTATTAACTTTGCTTAAAACTCGTTTCCTTTGTTTAGAATTTACTTTTCTAACTGCAAATTAAACTATTATAATTTTTGTTTGCAATTTTTTTCACTTGATAATTTATATATTTTATTGAAGTTTTATTTTTCTTAAAAAATTTATCTTTTGGATTTAAAATTAAATGATTTTTTAAACAATTTTTTTGGTTGAAAATGATTCAAATCAAAGGGTTCAATAGTCGAGCAAAGAAGAAGAATTTTTAACAAAAAGTTGCATTTTCATTAAAAGAAAAATATGTTACTGTTACTAAAACAGATGAATTTTTAAATGAAAAAGGTAAATTTTAGAAAAAAATAGTTCAATTTAAATGTATAAAAAATTCCAACAGACTTTTTGAGATAAAAATATAAATTTCACAATAAAAAATAAGTTTCTACGAAAAAATTAATTTTCAATGCAAAAAAAATTTTTTTATTTATTTTAAACTAAAAAGGATGAATTTTTAACAAAAAATTTCAATTCTCTACCAATTAGTTAGTTACATTTGTAATCAAAAAAGATGAAATTTGTACAAAAACAAATGAATTTTTAATAAAAAAACGAAAATTTTTATTTAACATGAATTTTTACCCAGAAAATATTTCAGTTCATTTTTTACCACCAAAATAAAAATTTTAAACTGAAAGGAAATTTTCTACGAAATGGTTAAATTTTCAACAAAACAGAATCCCGGAAATATTTCAGTTCTCTTTTTAACACCGAAATATTAAATTTAAAAAAAGGACGTTTTCTACGAAACAGTTAAATTTTCGACCAAACCGTTATATTTATGTCAAAGAAAAACGAAAATTCTACTAAAACAAGTGCACTTTTAAATAAAAAAATAAACAAATTTTCGAAAAAAGAGTTGAATTTTTATTCAAAAATATTTCAGTTGATTTTCCAAAACAAAAATAGCAATTAATAAAAAAGATGAAATTTCTAACAAAGAAAAAAAATTTCAACCCAATGACGAATTTAAAAAAATTAAGAATTTTTCGCTCAAAAAAGAAATAAAAGTTTATCTAAATTGTTAAATCTTAAATCCGAAAGACGAATTTTCCTTACAAAATTAGATTTTTCAAACCAAAATATGACTTTTGACCAAAAATATTAACTTCACACTGATGCATTTTTACCTAAAAAAATGAAATTTTAAATCTTAAAAAAATGGAAAAGCTACATTTTCAGTTTAAAAGATTAATTTAAAAAAAATTTAATTTTAATTTTTAACTAAACAGTTAAATTTGTATCCAATAAAGAGAAAATTTCTCTTAAAATAACAGAATTTTTAATTAAAAAAAAAACTTCCAAATAAGGTTTATTTTCAAACAGAAAAGATTTCAGTTCTTTTTTAAATACGAAAATATTAAATTTAAACAAAAAGTCTGACTTTTTTTAAACAACTTAATTTAAACAAAGAGTATGACTTCAACAAAATTATTGAATTTTTAACCAAATAGTTGAATGTTCATTTAAGAATGATGTAATTTCAGCTAAAGCAGGTGAATTTTAAAATCAAAGAGACGTATTTTTAGAAAGAATAGTTTTCATCAAAAAAAGATTTCACTAGATTTTTTAACACATTTTAACACAAAAAGACGAATTTTTAACAGCACAGTTGAATTTGCAACCAAAAAGGATGCCTTTTGAAGAAAATTGTTAAATTTTCAACCAAATAATAAAATTTATAACTAAAAAGATAACACAGCCAGACCTTGCTTACTGTGAAATGTTGGGATCGCTGAATCTGAATCCGTTGTGCAAAAAGCCCCAGCACGTCAGGTTGCTTATATAACCCCAAAATACCTTATAATTTATTTTTAGACTAGAGGTCAGACCAGGCCTATTATAAGTTTTTGAGGTCACTGAATCCGAATCCGAGGTCCTCTGCTCGTCAGTGTTCTGACATAACATTAAAAAATCTCATTAACATTTTTTAATGGTATCTTTGGCCGGTTCTGTAGGTCAGACGATGCTTATTAAATTTTTTAGGGTCGCTGAATCTGAATCGAAGGTCCAAAAAACCCAGCACGCGATGGTTCTGACGTAACCTGAAACAAACTTCATACAAGTTTTGTTGAGTCCAAGGGTCAGAATATGTTAATTATATATTTTTTGGGTCGCTGAAATCGAATCCGAGGTCCAAAATATCCCAGCGCTAATACTAAGGTCAAAACTTTAGAGCGTTAAATAGTTTAGACTACGAGTTATTTTGAATGTTAATTCAAAACCCTAACATGCCGGGTTATTTTGGGCCTCTGATTCCGATTCAGCGACCCCCAAAACATTTAATAAATATTGTCTGACTAGGACTAGAAAAAAATTGTATGAGGGTTTTTTGAGTTAATGTCCTAATCATGACGTTCTGGGTTTTTTTAGATCTTGAGTTCGGATTCAGCGACCCCAAAAACATATAATAAATGTGGTCTGACCTGCAAACTTGGAAAAAAACCAAAGAAATGTTTATGAGGTTTTTTGAGATTATGTCAGCACCCTGAAATGCTGGGGGTTTTTTTTACTTTGGATTTGGAATCAGCGACCCCAAAAACATATAATGAACATGGTCTGACTACCAGACCCGGGGAAATATTTTATTGTGGGGATGCGTAATCTTCAGGATTCGTAACAATTCAATAATCGTAACCAATCGTAAAGAAATGTATCGACCCCCCCCCCCCCCATTGGATGTTACGTTATTTAAGTACGGCTCCTTCCTAATCTACGAAAAAAAATTTTAAAAGTACCAGGCTGCATCGAAGTTTGTATTTTGTTGGTAATTTTCACCCTACATCTACATTTGTGATGTACGATGCCAAGTAAACCCAATTTCTACTGACACCTATACAACTTTTGCCGAATACAGTGAAAGAAGATTTCCTAAAAGGGGTGAGTTCCCGTCCCTCGAAACCGTGCTCGTGCTTCTGTTGCAACCAAAGCTGAAGGGGTGAAATGTCGACGGTATAAGCTCGTCTGCTAAGCTTCTTGGATCTTAAGGGCTTCGGCTTCGGCAAACTGAGGGATCGGGCAAAAGCGAATTATTCAGGAAATATGCACCGGTCGACTTTGCATATCGGGCAGCTAACCGGAAAATGCATTTTACATTCACTTCAGAAAACTTCCACCGAATACTTTAGAATTATAGAGTCAGAGAAAATACGGCATTCTTGCGGCTCATAATCGTAAATCAAACAATTCAGTTCCTATGCATGAAGGGTCGAAAGAGAGCACGAAGAATGGGGTTAAATAGGGGTTGAATGCTGAACTAATATTTATTTGCGGTCACTATAGAAGCAGCGTAAATTTTCTTTAAGTCAATTACCTAATGTGGATTCTTATATAGGTTTATGTCAACGGGTTCAGGTAAAAAGGCTCTATCCCGGAGAGACCATGATTGGAAATAAATTAAAATTTCAATAGGAATTTCTCCTGCCAGTTCACGGTAATTGAACTGGCAGGAGAAACATGTAAATAATTTGAAAGCCGCAAATATTAATGTATGTCCGCTATACCTAATTATTTCATATTTTTGTGGAAAGTAGGGCCATGAGTTTTTTTTAACAAAAAAGTTTATTTTTAACACAAACGATGATTTTTTAAACAGGAAAATTGATTTTGTAACAAAAATAATATTCAATAAAAATATTGAGTTTTCAGCCACAATTTTTTTTCAAAAAAAATAATGTTGTTCGACAACAAAAATAAATGAATTTTTAAAACAGAAAGACTAATTTTCTCTCAAAGATAGTCGATCTGTTAAATGAAAAATTCGAGACCAACATATAAGAAAACAGTTGAATAAATATGAATTTTTAAAAACGTAGTGGAATTTTCAAAAAAGAATTGTATTTTAAAATAAAGAGTAGAATTTGTAACTAAATAAAATGAATTCTGAACAAAAAATATAATAGGCGAATTTTCAACTAAGACGAATGAAAGAATTATTTTCCTACATTTTTTTTTAAAATTTAAGTTCTGAGATGAAAATTGAACTATTTAGTGAAGATTTTTTTAACTAAATTATAAATTTGTTTTTTTTTTGTAGAAAATAATTTTTTATTTAAAATTTAATCTGTTTTGTTTAAAAATTGAATAACTAGGTTTTAAAGTTAAACTGCTTTCTTAAAAGCTAAGAAAAGATTTTTTTATTTCTTTCTTAACAAATCTACTTTTTGGATGAGAATTCTTGAAATTTATAAATAATTCATCTATTTGGCAGTAAATTTATCTTTTTGTTCAAAATCTCTTCTTTCTTTAGTCAAAAATTTAACTGCTTGGTTCAGAATTCTTGAATTTTTTTAAAAACTCGCGTATTTGTTAGAAAAGTAATCTATTTAGTTAAAAATTCCAATTTTTGGTTAAGAATTCTTGAATTTTGTTAGAAATCCGTATTATTTATAATAAATTAGTATTTCTTTTCTTCATCTTTTTTATTTTAAACTTCAACTATTTGGTTTAGATTTATTTAATTTTATTAAAAATTCGTCTTTTTTGAAAGAAAGTTAATCTTTTTCGTTAAAAACTTATGTTTTTAGTCGAAACTTTAAATTTTTAATTGAGAACTCTTGATTTTTTTAAGTGTGTCTTTTTGGTAGTAAATTAATCTTTTTATTAAAAAATCTTCTTCTTTAGTTGAAAATCAAACTTTTTAGTTCAGAATTCTAGAATTTTGTTAAAAATTCGTCTTTTTTGGCAGTAAATTAATTTTTTTATTTAAAAACATATCTTTTTGGTTGAAAATTTAAACATTAGTTTTTAACTTTAAACTAGTTTCTTAAAAATGCATTTTTTGTTGGCAATTCAAAACTTTGGTCGAAAATTCATCTCTTTGGTTGGAAATTGAACTATTTTGTTGCTTATTCCTTTTTTTTATTGACAATATAATTTGGTAATTAAAAATTTATCTAGTCTATTGTTGATCGTAAAATGTTATTTTTTAATTAAAACTTCAACTTATTGTTAAAATTGTACTATTTTGTTTATTATTCGTTTTTTTTCGTTTAAAATTAATCTAGTTTAGTTGAAAATTTAATATTTAGGTTGAGAGTCGTTGCATTTTGTTTTAAATTAGTCTTTCTTTTGCACACAATTAATTTTTTTAATGAAAATTTCATATCTTTGATTTGATAATTTGACTGTTCTGTAATTTTTTTTATATCTTAGAACTATTTTTTTAATAAAAATTTTAAATATTCAATTTTTCGTTTAAAATTTAACTTTCTTAGTTTAAAAAATTAATAATACTCGGGTTATCTGCGATATAAAATTAAATTAGGTACATTTCAATACTTAATCTGAAAGTAAAAAAATATTACCTAAAATAATTAAAAACCTAATTTTTAATCCAAAAGATTAATTTTTAAACAAAATAATAATATTCTACCTAAAAAACAAAAGTTTTTAATAAAATTTAAGAATTGGTTAACCAAAAAGTTCAATTTTCAATTACGAAAGATGAATTTTTAATCAAAAAGATACATTTTTAACCAAGCAGATGAACTTTGAAATAAAGATATTAATTTTCTACCGAAAAAACATATTTTTATAAACAAAATAATTATTTACTATTAAAAAAGACGAATTTTCAATACGGTGTCAGAATTCTCAATCAAAAAGTTTAATTTTACACTAAAAAGATGAATTTTTAAACAAAATAATAATGTTCTAACCAAAAAAAAACAATCAATTTTGTAACAAAACTGAAGAACTCGCTACCCAAAAGTTGAATTTTCAAACAAGAAAGATGAATTTTTAAACATAAAGATGAATTTTTACCAAAAAAGACAAATTTTCAATATCATGCCAAAATTCTCAATTAAAAAGTTTCATTTTTAATTAAAAAACATAAATTTTGAATCAAACAGATGAACTTTTAAATAAAAATATTAATTTTCTACTGAAGAAAATATTTTTCCAAGAAAATATTAATTTACCACCAACAAAGACAAATTTTCAATAAGATATCAGAATTTTCAATTAAAAAGTTGAATTTTCCAATAAAAATATGAATTTTTAAACAAAATAATAATTTTCTAACAAAAAAAATTTTGTTACAAAATTGAAGAATTCTCAAGACAAAAAAGTTGAATTTTCAACTAAGGAAGATGAATTTTTACCAAAGAAGCCAAATTTTCAATATCGTGCAAGAATTCTAAATCAAAAATTTTAACTTTCAATTAAAAACATAAATTTTTAACCCAAAAGATGCATTTTTAAATGAAAATATAAATTTTCTACCGAAAAAAACGTTTTTTTGACAATATAATTATTTATTATCAACAAAAGACAAATTTTTAATAAGGTCATAGAGTTCTGAATTAAAATGTTGAATTTTCCACTAAAAAGATGAATTTTTAAACCAAATAATAATTTTCTACCGAAAAAAACAATTTTGTAACAAAATTGAAAAATTGTTATCAAAAAGTTTAATTTTCGACTAAAAAAGGTAATTTTTAAAAGAAAAAGAATATTGTACTATAAAAAAAAGAATTTTTAATAAAATTCAAGAATAGTGAACCAATAAGTTAAATTTCCAATTAGGAAAGATAAATTTTTCAACAAAAAGAATATTTTACTAACAAAAAAACAAATTTTAAATAAAATTCAAGAATGGTGAATTAAAAAATTGTATTATTAATTAAAAACTTAATTTTTAAACGAAAAGATTAACTTTTAAACAAAATAATAATTTTCTACCGCAAGAACAACATTTTTTAACACAATTTAAGAATTAATAACCAGAAAGTTGAATTTTCAACTAAGAAAGATAAATTTTTAAACAAAATAAAAATTTTGTAACAAAAAAAAATAATTTTGTAAAAAAATTGAAGAATTCTCAATCAAAAAGTTGAACTTTCAACTAAAAAAGATGAATTTTTACAACACAAAAAAACAATTTTCAATATCGTGCAAGAATTTTCAGTCAAACAGTTTAATTTTTAATTAAAAACATAAATTTTTAACTCAACAGATGAACTTCCATGCAAAAATATTAATTTTCTACCGAAAAAACATTTTTCAAAAAAAATATTAATTTACTACCAAAAAAGACAAATTTCCAATAAGACGTCAGAATTTTCAATCAAAAAGTAGAATTTTCTACTGAAAAGATAAATTTTTAAACAAAATAAATATTTGTTAACAAAATTGAAGAATTCTTAATCAAAAAGTTTATTTTTCAATTAAAAATATAAATTTTTACCCCAATAGGTGAAATTTTAAATAAAAATACTAATTTTCTACCGAAAAAACATTTTTTTAACAAAATATTAATTTACTACCAAGAAAGACGAATTTTTAATAAGGTGTAAAAATTAATAATTAAATAGTTTAATTTTTAATTAAAAACGTAAATTTTTAACTCAACAGATGAACTTTTATGTAAAAATATTACTTTTCTACCGAAAAACATTTTTTTAACATAACATTAATTTACTACCAACAAAAACAAATTTTCAATAAGTTGTCAGAATTTCCATATAAAAAAGTTGAATTTGCCCCTAAAAAGATAAATTTTTAAACAAGATAATAATGTTCTAACAAAAAAAACACAATTTTGTAACAAAATTGAAGAATTCTCATCAAAAAGTACTAAATCAAATATATAATATATCAAATTTGTACTATAAAAAAAAGAATTTTTAATAAAATTCAAGAATGGTGAACCAATAAGTTAAATTTCTAATTGAAAATGATAAATTTTTAAACAAAAAGAAGAATTGACTATCAAAAAGACGAATTTTTAATAAAATTTAAGAATAGTGAACTAAAAAGTTGAATTTCCAGTTATGAAAGATGAATTTTTAAACAATAAGACGAATTCAGTATCATAAAAGAAAAATTTTCAATATCGTGTAAGAATTATGAATCAAATAGTTTAATTTTCAATTAAAAACGTAAATTTTAAAACAAACAGATAAACTTTTAAATAAACATATTAATTTTCTACCAAAAAAAACATTTTTTCAACAAAATATTAATTTACTACCAACAATGACAAATTTTCCATAACGTGTCAGAATACTCAATCAAAAAGTTGAATTTTCAACTACGAAAGATGAATTTTTACCAAAAAAGACCAACTTTCAATAACGTGTCAGAATTCTCAATCAAAAAGATGAATTTTCAAATAAAAGAATAAATTTTTAAATAAAATAATAATTTTCTACCAATAAAGATAAATTTTTAGTAAGGTGTCAGAATTCGCATTTAAAAAGTTGAATGTTCCACAAAAAAGATGCATTTTTAAAACAAATAATAATTTTCTAACAAACAAAAAAAAACAATTTTGTAACAAAGTTTAAGAATTCTCAAGAAAAACGATGAATTTTCAACTAAAAACGATAAGTTTTTAAAATCAAAGCAATAATTTACCATCAAAAAGTTGAATTTTTAATAACATTCAAGAGTCGTGAACCAAAAAGTTGATTTTCCAATTGTGAAAGATAAATTTTTAAACAAAAAGATAAACTTTTGAATGAAAATATTAATTTTCTACCGAAAAAAACATTTTTTTTAACAAAATATTAATTTACTACCAACAAAGAGAAATTTTTAATAAGGTGTCAGAATTTTCAATCAAAAAGTTGAATTTTCCACTAAAAACATGAATTTTGAAACAAAATAATAATTTTATAACAAAAAAAAAACAATTTTGTAACAAGAATTCTCAATCCAAAAAGTTTAATTTTCAATATCGTGTAAAAATTAATCATTAAATAGTTTAATTTTCAATTAAAAACGTAAATTTTTAACTGAACAGATGAACTTCTATGTAAAAATATTAATTTTCTACCGAAAAACATTTTTTTAACATAATATTAATTTACTACCAACAAAAACAAATTTTTAATAAGTTGTCAGAATTTTCATATAAAAAAGTTGAATTTTCTACTAAAAAGATAAATTTTTAAAAAAAATAAACATTTTGTAACAAAAAAAAAATTTGTAACAAAATTGAAGAATTCTCAATCAAAAAGTTGAATTTTCAAAAAAAGATGAATTTTTACAACAAAAAAAACAAATTTTCAATATCGTGCAAGAATTTTCAGTCAAACAGTTTCATTTTTAATTGAAAACATAAATTTTTAACTCAACAGATGAACTTTTATGTAAAAATATTAATTTTCTACCGAAAAAACATTTTTCAACAAAAATTTTAATTTACTACCAACAAAGACAAATTTCCAATAAGACGTCAGAATTTCCAATCAAAAAGTTGAATTTTCTACTATAAAGATAAATTTTTAAACAAAATAAACATTTTTTAAGAAAAAAAAAACAAACAATTTGGCAGCAAAATTGAAGAATTTTCAATAAAAAGTTGAATTTTCAATTAAGAGAGATGAATTTTTACCAAAGGAGACAAATTTTTAATACCGTGCAAGATTTCTCGATCAAAAAGTTTAATATTTAATTAAAAACATAAATTTTTAACCCAACACTTGAACTTTTATGTTAAAATATTAATTTTCTACCGAAGAAACATTTTTCAAACAAAATATTAATTTACTACCGACAAAGACAAATTTTTAATAAGTTGTCAGAATTTCCATATAAAAAAGTTGAATTTTCTACTAAAAAGATAAATTTTTAAACAAAATAAACATTTTGTAACAAAAAAAAAATTTGTAACAAAATTGAAGAATTCTCAATCAAAAAGTTGAATTTTCAAAAAAAGATGAATTTTTACAACAAAAAAAACAAATTTTCAATATCGTGCAAGAATTTTCAGTCAAACAGTTTCATTTTTAATTGAAAACATAAATTTTTAACTCAACAGATGAACTTTTATGTAAAAATATTAATTTTCTACCGAAAAAACATTTTTCAACAAAAATTTTAATTTACTACCAACAAAGACAAATTTCCAATAAGACGTCAGAATTTCCAATCAAAAAGTTGAATTTTCTACTATAAAGATAAATTTTTAAACAAAATAAACATTTTTTAAGAAAAAAAAAACAAACAATTTGGCAGCAAAATTGAAGAATTTTCAATAAAAAGTTGAATTTTCAATTAAGAGAGATGAATTTTTACCAAAGGAGACAAATTTTTAATACCGTGCAAGATTTCTCGATCAAAAAGTTTAATATTTAATTAAAAACATAAATTTTTAACCCAACACTTGAACTTTTATGTTAAAATATTAATTTTCTACCGAAGAAACATTTTTCAAACAAAATATTAATTTACTACCGACAAAGACAAATTTTTAATAAGATGTCAGAATTTCCAATCAAAAAGTTGAATTTTCTACTAAAAAGATAAATTTTTAAACAAAATAAACATTTTCTACTAAAAAAGAACAATTTTGTAACAAAATTGAAGAATTCTCAATCAAAAAGTTTAATTTTCAAATACTGAACTAAAAAACTACAAAATAATAATTTTTCAACAAAAAGATGAATCTACCACAAAAAAGACGATTCTTTAATGAAATCCAAGAAGTCACAAACAAAAAGTTAAATTTTCTATTAAAAACATAAATTTTAAATTACAAAGATGAATTTTGAAACAAAATAATAATTTTCTACCGAAAAAAATCAATTTTGTAACAAAATTGAAGAATTCTCAACCAAAAAGTTAAATTTTCAACTAAGAAAGATAAATTTTTAAACAAAATGAATAGTTTACTACTAAAAAGATGAATTTTTAATCAAATTCAAGAATGGTGAACCAAAAAGTTGAATTTTCAAATAAGAAAGATAAATTTTTAAACAAATTTCAATAACGTGCAAGAATTCTTTATAAAAAAAATAATTTTCAACTAAAAACATACATTTTTAACCAAACATATGAAATTTTAAATGAAAATATTAATCCTATACCGAAACAAACATTTTTTTAACAAAATATTAATTTATTATCAAAAAAGACCAATTTTCAATAAGGAGCCAGAATTCTTCATGAAAAGGTTGAATTTTCCACTAAAAAGATGAATTTTTAAACAAAAAGAACAATTTGCTAACAAGAACACACATTTTTAATAACGTGTAAGAATTCTTAATAAAAAAGTTGGATTCTCAACTATTTCGTTTATTTTTTAAATTTAAGATTATTCTTTACAATTAGGTGTTTAACTATT
>JAAAKG020158254.1:0-29820 GCA_010014905.2 Druon quercuslanigerum | reverse complement strand
ATACTTTTGGGTTTCTATTATATGATGAACAGAAACGAGCGTGGAACGTGAGTTTACATGATTTTTAAACCAAATATTGAGCGCGAAGCGCGAGTGTCTTGATGAGAATGTTTTTCTTAAGGTCGATAGAACCTTAAGTAAATTAGTTCCTCGCTTTATGTAAAACTGACGTAATTGAACCAAATGCATGTCATAACGATGAAGCTTACTGAGAGTGTAATAGCCCGCGAAGCGCGAAATAGCTAGCACACGAAGTGCAAAAACTTAGAGGAACCGAGCGTAAAGCTTAAGGCAAATGTGTCCGAGCGCGTAGCGCGAAGCGCGAGATCCAACAGGTGCGTGCCCTAGGCGCGCTCAAACTTGCGAGCGAAGCGAGCCGCGCGCCTCCACTCTCACTCAAAAAATCCTAGAAAAAAGCTCAAGGTATCGTTAAAGACGAGATTGATTGCGAGATTTATTGTCTTCATAAATTATGTTTTAAATGTAATGCGCATAAATTAAGAAACCTATTCGCACATTAGTGCTATTTGCTCAGATTCAAGAACTTGGCAGCGCTATCAAGGCAAATTAACAAACAGAATTTCGAGCTAAAAATATTTGTTTTTTTGAATCATCCGATAAAAAGTGTGATGGCTCCAGCGCAATAACGACTCAGTGCTGCCACCTGTGAACATTTATTTAAAAATTTTATAATCAGAAAAACCATCAGACAAGATTTTTTTTTATTTCTTGCTCTCCGATGATATATAATACGTGTCGAAAAAATCTACCTTTCAGTCCTACATGCCAACCCCTTTTGATCAAAAATGTTTTGAAAGTATAGAAACAACTTTAAACAATGTAAAAATAATTCAGAACTTTAAATCGGAAACTCACCTCATTGAGAAAATAATTTAAGAGCTTCAAAAATATTTCAAAATATTATTGTATATCTTAGGGCATAAAAAGGATTGAAAATAAATTTAAAAATACACATGAAGGTATTTTAAAAGATTTGAGAGAAATCAATATATATTTTAAGAAATTTTAAATTTAAGATACTTAAGTGAGATGAAAATAAAATTTAGGAACACTTTTTAACGTCCAATAGTCAATTTAATATGCAGTATTCCTGTAATTCAAATCAAAAATCTAACAACCAAATTCGGACAACCATCATAAAATGTGGCCATAGCAATCTGAAAAAAACTTTTCTTTTTTTTCTTTCCACCTAAAAAGAAAAAAAGTTAATTTCATTTGGAATTTATTTATTTGGAAAAGAAATAAAAAGAGAAAGAAAAAATGAGAAGGCAACCAAACAAATTCCAAAACGTTGGTGATTATTTTTGATGAATGTTTTTTTATTCTGATTTGATAAGGATAGGAAGAAAAAGGTTGTCTTCTCATTTTTTCCCTCTTTTTTTATGTTTTTTCAAATGAAAATTGGATTTTTTTCTTTTTTTAGGGGGAGGGAGAAGAATAAATGGTTTTTTTCTCAGATTGCAGTGGGAACATTTTATGTTGATTGTCCAAATTTGGTCGTTATATTTTTGATATTATTTTCAGGAATTCTTCACATTAGAAAATTTAATAGAATTTGAAGGATTTTCACAAATTTTCCAAGATTTTAAGAGATTCAACAGACTTAAAGCAATTCAAGAACCTTATTTATATATTTAAATTACTTGCAAATCTTGAAACTCATTTTAATTCTACTGAAATTCCTCAAAAACTCTTTAAAATTACTTATAATTTCTTAAATTCATTAAAAATATTGTAGGCTATTTTAAATATTTTGTAAAGTTTTGAAATTCATTTATAAACTTCGAAATTTCTAAATACTAAATATATTGACTTTTAATAGTTAAAAATTAATCTTTTTTGTTGAACATTCATCTTATTTGATAGAAAATTAATCTTTTTTGTTGAAAATTATTCCCTTATAGTTAAAAATCCAAAAATGTAGTATAAAATGAAACTATTTCGTATAAAATAAGAATATTTGGTGAAAAAATTTTCAGTTTAAAAATTCAACGCTTTTGTAGATATACGCCTTTTTGCCTTAAAAATTCAATATTTGGATTGAAAATCGAAACAGAGAGTTTGGCGTAATCATTGAGCGTGGTGCCAAATAGTTTTCGAGGGACCATATTTTCAATATATGTGTGCGGGGTCCTTCAGAGTTTCCATTTTGTTCCAACTTGGTTCAAATTCCTGTATTACGCAGAAAGTTTTGCTTAAAAATATAATAATATATAATTTGAAAATTCAACTATTTTGTAAAAAATTAATTTATTTTGTTAAAAATTTGTTTTTCATGGAATATTTGTTCAATATTTTGTTTTGTGTAACATTTTTTTTAACTTTTACATTCTCACCAGATAAGGTATTAAATATGTCTAAAATTTGACCCTCCCTTTCCGCTTTTGTTAAATGTTTACTTTTTGAGACCTCCTGAATCCTAAAAGCAGGTTCTTGTGAACTTGTCCGTCAGTCTGTCTATTTGTTTGTCTGTGTGTCTGTAGATTCGTAGTTTGTAAACGCGATAGCTTTTAAAAGAATTGACAGATTAGATTGATCTTTGGTATACTCTTTTGGTATCCTAAATTAAAGGTCAAGTTCTTTAGCCAGTCAGTTTGGATAAAAATTTTAAAAGTGAGCGGCTTTTAAACATTTTTCAGACCACTTTTTCCCAGACACAAACATTCTCTGTGCGGTTATTTATAGTATTAAAAAACACAAAACTATTTATTCTTATCTTACTCGAATTAGAAGTTCTGGGTTACTCTACTACACAAATAATAGATTCCTGATTTTTTCTTATCGAAATTAAAGTATTGCTTTTTATCTGCTTGAATTCGAAATTCTAGATAATTCTACTACACGAATAATAGTTTACACATTGCTAGCTCCTTGAAATTAAAGCATCCATTTTTTTTCCTTGAAACTAAAGTTGTGGACTTTTTTACACGAGTTCGTGGTATTGAAACTAAAGTACTGGATTTTTTGCTCTTCTAAATTAAAGTGCCAGATTTTTTGGCTACTTGAAATGAAAGCATCGAATTTTTTCATATTTGAATTTCATGTACTGGATTATTCTGAGACACGAACGATAGATTCCCGACTTTTTTGCTACTCGAAATTAAATTCAACGAAGACAATTAGCAAATAATCCGTAACTTTAATTTCCAGGAGCTCAACCTAGGGATTGCGAGACTTTGTGGTTGGTGCGAGGGCTTACCGTACTATAATCCGAAATAGATGTACCAGAGGGACTGTAGCGCGAGGTGTAGCTACTCTGGGGATCTGACGGACTCTGGTCGGTGGGATCTAAACGAAGGAGCGGTCCTCTAAAGGAGTACTGACAAAACCCTCTGAAATATCAAGGGCGCGAGTTCTCATGCTTCCGAAGCGATTACCGTGTCAAGGGCTGTATGGCACTAGTGTCAAAAAATCCTTGAACACATCAGCCTGCCCCCCTCAGTAGAGGCGGAGAGGCGGAGGTTATAAAGGAAATGTCTTAACGGGGACTTCGGGACACTATGTCGAATCTCATAGTATGTAGACCTGCCCCCTGTATGCGGGGCTCTGCAGTGGGTATTTTATTTTTTCCCAGCTTTTCGTGAGACTTTTATGTCTAATCGCAAAAAAACAATTTAAAAACAATGAGGGACCCATTCCGGGACCCTCCTCCAAAGCATCGCAGACAGCGGAAGGCTCAGTAGGGGGCGATCTACTGAAAGCGGTGCGAAACAGTGAGACTAGTGAAGCTCCTGTCGTCGCGATAGAAGAGAAGCTAAAAGTTCTCTTCGTAAGGAAGAAGAACCGTTTCAGCGCTCAGACGAAGAGAGCGCGCAACACGCGTCTCTCAAGCGGCAGCGAAGACAACGAGGCTGCAGTATCTGCACCTGGAGTAACTAATCAAGCTTATTTTATGGGCAAGAGGAAACAAAACCAGTGAAACCCGTTAAATAGGTAGCTGAAATTGCAGAAGGTTCTGGGTCCACAAAGCCTTACTTTTGCGCAGATGCCTAACAACGCCCTGGTGTAAGTTATCGTTACGTCAGGCTAAGGGAGGAAATCTCTCAGGAGATTAACGCATTACCCCGCGAGGAGCATGCCTCCAGATTCAACGGCATCTTCATCAGGTCGAGGGCTATCGTGGTCGAGGCCGCGGATGTCTATTCGAAAGACTGGTTAGTGGAGAGAAACCCTACGTTTAGGCTTAAAGAGGGATTAAACCTGTAGTTCGGGGAAAAGAAATGTTTCAAAAGGTACTGCAGAGCGATCGTTCTGATTCATGGGAACCAGAGAATCCGACGACTGGTCTGAGGCAACTGAGCTTCCAAAACCCGACTCTCTGAGCGGATTCATTAAAGGTATATTCCAACGGTCAGGGACCTAGGCAGAATGGTAGTAACTGGATTTTGGTATTCGGACTTCCTGAATCGGCAATCAGAGCTCTTTCGAAACTGGACTACTAACTCTCACGAAGACCAGAAGCATCCAGGGATGCCCCGGGTTTGCCTTCCAATGGCTGTGAAGGGAATCTGCATGATACACATTAATTTGCACCACAGCAAAGGCGCCTTAGCGGTTGTAGCCTAACGCATGTCAGTGATGCAGACAGGGCTTGCCCTAATCCAAGATCCCTGGTTATGTAGGGAAAGGATTAGCTGGTTGTCAGGGTGTAGCACCATTCATAAGAGGCCGCTCGAAAAAACGCAAAGGGCATGTATATCTGTCAAGAGCATGGATGTGATTTGGGTGCCTTAGCTCTACCCCAGGGATGTCAGTGTTATTGAGTTTAGGCTCAGGAGCGGAAGCGGAGAAAGCCTAGAAGTTGTAATTGCCTCCGCTTATTTCCGTTGGTTCTAATTCATCACTGTCAGTAGAACAGGATTCCTCTGCTGTTAGGTAGTGATGCGAACTCTCACCATGCGATGTTGATGAGCACAAATACCAATGACAATGAAAGAGATTTAATCCAATATGAAGCGGGAACTGGCATGGAGATTCGGAACGATATCATACTCCCGCATACCAGGTTAAAAACAGCAGTGGGGTTCTCCACCTGACTCTATGCTTGGAGGAACTTAGAACCAGGGTAGTGGTCTGTAGAGTCTCTGATAAGGAGTCCCTTTCGGACCACAAGTATATCTTGTTTCAGCAAAGCCTACTGAAACTAGTGGTTACAAAAATTAGAAAACCCAAAAATAGACTTTGGGACTCATAAAAAGAGGAGCGCCGAGGAAGGCTATTGAAATTTCCCCCAAATTATAGCGTCATTGATGAATTAGAGCACGCTGCGGACTTTCTGCGAAAGCCTTTATATACATTGTATGCAAACAATTGTCCTACAAGCACAATTAAGTCTAGCAAAGGAGGAGAGTGTTAAAATACGCACCTGCTAAATAGCCACAAAAAAACAAGAGCGTTGCGCTATTGCGCAAATAGAACATAATTCCCTTCAGACTGGGACTTCCATCGGTCGGACCGGTGTGAATACAATAAATATAGAAGGAATTACAAGCAGGAAGACTAAAGGGTCTTCTGTAAGGAATTGAAAGGTATTTCGGAAACAGCGAGGCTCCATAAGATCCTAGTAAAAAAACTCGGAATCTCGCCTCAGGTTAATGAGGCTCGAAAATCCCGAGTTTGCCGAAGACGAAGAAGCAATGGTGAACCACCTGGAAAAAGTCCTATTTCCGAGTTTTCAGCAAAACCTAGAGAGAAAGACTGGAGCCAAGAGACGAGGAGGGTCGATTGGAATTTCGTCTCAAAGGTTGTAGACGGCAAAAAGATGGAATGGGCCGTAGGGCCCTTCAACCCCTTTAAATCACCAAGAACACATAGCATCTACCCAGCGCTTTTACAAAAAGTTCTGAAATTTGTCATCCCTCCACTGACAAGGTTATTTAGGTGAAGAATCGCTCTAAAGCATGTCCCATCGGCATGGGAGGACGGTACAGTGGACTTCATTCATGAAACTTGGAAGCAGGGCTACACTGCTGCAAAAGGTTTAAGACCGATAAGACTAACGTATTTTATTCTAAAGACGTTAGAGAGGCATGCTTTTTAGGCAGGCTGCTAAGTAGAAATGGCATTCTATGCTGTTGTGGTAAAATTGAGGCAGCAGTTGGAACAAAAGGATTATGCTGTGGTTACGCTCTTAGATATAGGGGGTGCTGTTAGTAATACTCCTCCAGAGGTCAACTGTCATTAGAGGTGTGGTGTGAAACCAGCTGTTCACCTGCATAGGTAGCATGCTACGCCGAAAAAGTCTTAAGATCAATTGGGCCGAAGGCCCAATGAAAGGAGTAGCGCTACTGGGAGGTCCACAGGGGGTGTTATGTTGCCCTTTTTCTGGTGCATGGTAGTCCAAGGCCTCCTTCGTAGGCCTAATTAAGAGAGTGCTATTCTCAGGGATATGCCGATGACTTTGTAACCCTAGTAAGTGGGGGGCTTATCTCGAAACGTTAGTGGGCCTTACAAGGTCGGCGCTGCTTATCGTAGAGCCCTGATGTGATAGCTCAGGGCTCTGGGTGAATCCGAAAAAGAACAGTATGGTCATTATCACGAGTAATTACAAGAAGCCGAAAGTTGACGCTCCTGTTTTTTGTGGTAGAGGCTGACGTTTCAAGACTCAGCCAAATATCGAGGAGTAGTCCTAGATAGCAAACTAAATTAAGAAAAGCACCTTCAGACCCTATGCAGAAAATTCGTCATTACTTTTTAGATGTGCAGGCGAGCTTTTAGATGGACGTGGGGAATGAGGTCTAATATTCTTGCATAGCTCTAATTTGCTGTCCTTAAACCGAGGCTTATTCATGCGGCCGTGATATGGTGGCCCTGGGAAGACTTTAAACGATAAAGGACAGGCTGCAACAATTACAGACGCTAGTGTTCAGGGGTTTCACACGACCCCGCGATAAAAGCAAAAGCAGCACACGCATTGGGCTGCCTGGCGAGAGTAAACAGATGGGCTCGGGGAACCAGATACACTAGGCTCCCGTGTGTTATCAGCTCACTGCCGATTCTTGAGATGAGGGGAGACAGAATAACAAAACCCTGCAACTTTACGAGGACTATTCGCGTCTGCATTCCAAGCAGGGATGCGTGTAAAGGAAATAGTAAGCCACTCCTTCAAGGGGCAATCTGGTATACAGATGGATTTAGGGGAGAGAGAGGGTCAGAAGCAGGAATATTCAATAGTGCGAAGAGGAGGGAAATACTATCATAAGAGAACGCTGCTGAATGGCAGATTGTGATTTGTTTGGTCAGGCAAGCGACTAACTATAGTAGGAAAACTAGATATAACATCGGAACTGGTTTGAGAATGCAAAAACTTGTAGAAAAAAGTGGCTCTCAAAGGGTTTCTGGTCACACAGAAATCAAGGGCAACGAGAAAGCAGACCAGCTGGCAAGATGAGATGCGGCAAGAGAGTACATAGGACCGGAACCACTGCTGGGATAAACATGTTGCTCCATCGGTCTTGCCATCAAAAGCTGGAGCCACACAAAGCATCGAAAATACTGGGAGCAAACTAAGGGTTGCTGACAGGCGAATTCCATCCTGGGCTCTACATACAGAATGGAAAAAGCCAGAGAAATCGTGGGTTTGCCAAAGAAAGACGTTAGGACGGTGGTTTAGATGTTCACTGGGAATAACGGCTTGAACTACCATATGCATAAAATAAGGTATAACCTCTCGACAGAGTGCAGGAGATGCGGCAGGGATGATGAAACATCTTTGCATGTACTATTCCAGTGCCCAGCGTAAGCTAAGCTCAATCATCAAAACCTTGGATCCTATTTCGTGGAACCTGAGGAAATTACGATGCTGTTGGTGGTTGACATACTGGGCTTCATCATGAGGTCTGGGGTCAACTCCTGACAGCGATATTTAAAGTTGTGATACAATAAGCTTTACTATTATTTCTGTAGCAGATTAATCTATAAATTTGAATTCGCGTAGCCAAAAATCGGCCACATTCATTTCGAGTAGAAAACAATCAGGAATCTAGTATTTCTGTAAAAGAATAATCTAGAACTTTGAAACAATTTGCGAAAAAGCCAGTACTTCAATTTTTATGTACCTAAAAAATCAGCAATCTATTAACTGTGTAGCAGATTATTCTATACATTCTAAATCGAGTAGCAACAACTACGGTTCTTATATTTCAATAGGTAAAAATTCTGTAATATATTATTTGTGTAGCAGATTAATCTAGAAAGTGGAATTCAAATAGTAAAAAATTTCGTACTGGATTCATGTAGCAAAAAAATCCGGGAATTTAATTGTGTATAGCAAAAAATTCTGGTACTTTAATTTCATGGAAAGAAAAATCTGAATTCCATTATTTGTGTTGTAAATTAATCTAGAAATTCGAATTCAAGTAGCAAAACAATCCGGAAATTTAATGTCGAAGAATTTGGAAATTTCAGACTTTAAATTTCGTTTAAAATTTAATATAATATTTGAAGATTGTCTTATCATTTCAAGAAATCATTTTTTAGCTAAATTTAGCATACAAAAAATTGTTTTGATCCTGTCAGAAAATTATTTGTTACGATAGGTTGATGTATTTTATATAGAAGAAATTTGTTGTGACATTGAATAGCAGACATCGTAGCCTAAAAAAGGGCCAAAGTCTCCCCTGACAGTCTTCTATAAATATTACAATTTTGAACGCTCTTGATTCTTTAAATTTCCGGGTTAGATTGTTCAAAGCGTAAATTTGGAAGAGGTAAGTAATCAATTTAAAGTTCTTAATTATTTGTATGTTGTATGAAGGTGTTTTAAAACTTTCAGTTTTTTGGAACACATTACATGTCATCGGAAAGCAACTAAACAGAAAAAAAATCTCGCTTACGTGTTTTTCTGATTATAATAATTTTCAATAAGTTTTCGTATTTAAATCTATGTCTATCTTTCTTGATCACTTATTATTCTCTAGATCGAAACATTTAACTTTTCTTATTTATGTTTATATGTTTCTGTGTTTACTTACTTTTGGATATTACAAAAATAGTAAAAGTTCTAACATTTATTCTATTTCTGTACGCAGCAATGATCTCAATTAAGAAAAAAATATTTCTCATAAGCTGCATTTCGTCGGTCTTGTCCCACATGCGGAGGCAAGACCGACTCTCTTTTTTATGAAACAGAAATGTCTTAGGATTCGCAAATTTTATGCTTGGATTCTTGGGTACTTTATGTATTAGACAAATTAAATGAAAACATATGCGGCGAAAAGTAAACAGGTTTTTATGAAAAATAGTGACAGCTCTGGTATCTCTCATTTCTAACATTCTTTTCCGTGTGGTCAAGGTTTTCCGTTTTTTGATATCTCATATTTGTCTTCAACTTTATGTTAATAATATCCGTAAAAGCCTGGGTGGGCGCTTTTGTTAATAGGGTTTCTTGGTAGCAAAATCTCCGTATCATGTGCCGTCCTTGTCGGCAAACGTCCGTATACTCCTAATGCCATGATAAATGGATCACTATCATGAAATGTTGGGGTAAACCCGGTGTATATATTTTTACAAATTATTTGGCTATGTTCATTATATATTGGGCGAATTTCTCTATGGTCTAGCCATCCAATGATCCAGTCGCCTCTTGCTACTACCGTTAAATGACCTAAAAACCGATATGTGCCAATAATGCGAACATCAGGAATCTCTGCTGGTACAACGTCAAATGTCCGAAAAGATTTATGCATGGCCTCATGTAAACTGCTGCAAACTGAAACATTAATAATATCCAAAGTTGCGGCTATATCTAAATTTTATGTAACTGATGACAAAAAATAACGTCAATCAACAGGTTATATATTGAACAAAATGCTAAGTCGAGGTTACCAGACCCCCCATGCCACTTTTCCTGAGGCCTGTGGAAAAAATTTGGCATGAGACTTAACGATCATCGTTTGGTGGCGCCAGCTGTGTAGTCGAACTAGAATTTAAATGTCACAAGGCGAAAGTCTTGAAAAAAAATTTGGTTCTAATGAAAATAATTTTCTGACAGTTCTGGGTAAAACTTATTAATTCTAGAACTTTTTGTTCTCTTTTAAATTAAAAATAAATATCGAAAATCCTAAAATTCACTGCTTCTAAACCTAACTCCCAATAGAGTTCTACTAAGAACAACGAATCATTATTCATGTGCAATTTAATTGGATATATAATTATTTGGGTCATTTTTAAATATCCGCAAAGTAAATAGTCCAAATTTTATAATATTTTTTATTACATTATACAATATTTATTTTATTTATTAATTCAAATTCATTACGGGTTTACAGATATTTTATTAAGCAAATTATGTGTTTGAATGAACACCATGTGCTTTCTTATTTATTGTTATTTATTGTTATCATATGTTATTTTAAATTTGAAAAAATGAACCTTGTTAAAAATTATTCATAAAATGGAAGAAAATATGCTAATGTTGAACATAAATAATTTTGGAAAAGAACTTGAGGTAAAGTTTTTAAAAAATAGTTCGGGTTTTCTTCATTTGACAATACCTAAATTGAGTTTAATCTTTTTCTTTTTCTCTGCAGGTAAAGTTGCATTTCTCATTTAATTCTAATGCTGTAGCGCTTAATTTATTCCTTTAAAACTTATCTGGAAATCTCATTTGTAGATTTTTATTTCAAAATTTTTATATATGAAAACCCATTGTTTAAAAAAATTAAGATTTTATAAACCCTGAATGAATGATAAAAAAATGTACCAATGAGTTTAAAATAAATTCAACATGGTCTAAAGATCATAATTGTATAGGGCCAAGGGATTTTAATGAAATTTAAAATTTTTTTACGGAAACTTTGTTGCTTTGGGCCACGTGTGAATATTAACCGATTTCGCCCAAACTTGGTGGAGATCATTTTTTTGGTCATTTGAGTTAAATAGGAGGGAAAGCTTGAAACGAAAAATTAAATTTTTTAATTTTTTATATGTATGAAAAGATCCACTATCTACAGCTATGCAGCGATAGCCACTCTCCCCTAAATTAATCTTCTAGTTTTTTAATTTATGGTCGCCCAGATTAGTATCACCTGCCTAACAATTATTGTTTCGTAAAAAGTTAATAAGATTTTCAATTGATGTATTTTTCTTTTATTTCGTATTATAAATTATTGTACAATAAATTTCTATCTATATTATTCATTTTAATAAATCAAAAATTGTATGTTTAATGATTTCCTACAAACGAAATTCGGACTATAATATCCAGCCTAAGCGGAAGTGGTGGCCATAGGTTTTTAATTAATGAAAACATCTCAAAAATATATTATTTGATTATTTGGTTTGTGGAACTCTTATTTATTTAGAACATAACCTTTGTACGTGCTTAGGAAGAGAATAAAAGGTCTTTTAGTGTAAAAATAGTGATTGCTAAGACAACTCTATTTACTCAATAAATAAGGATATTTACTTTACCGACCATTAAAGAATAGAATGATTCTGTATTTTTTACACGCGTTTCATTTTGCGTTTATATTTTTCCCATATTATCCACTAAATTTCTAGAAGAATTAAACTATTTTTTAAATTTCTATTATATTTCTTATACTAAAAAGGAAACCCTTAAACTCAGCTATACAGTCACAACCAAAAAAATATTTTTCAATATATTTCTGGTGCCCATTAATATTTTTCAATGAACTAATTTTCATTTCGCGTCTCATGTAAATAGGCTACTAACATACGTAGATCCGACCTTGAGCGTTGCAAACCTTATTTTAATATTCCTATAGCTGCTTATGTGGAAAAAATTAAAAATTGCCTATAAAAAATTTTTAAAAATATATTTGTCGATTTAATACAAAAATAAGATTGACCAGTTTAAAATTATCTTTCAGACGATCCTTAAAATAAATAATAACATTAAAAAGTTTTTTCGATGTATTTTAGATTCTTTATAAAAATTTACTATAAAATAAATTTTGTATTTTTTATAATGTAAACAATATAAAAAATTAAACCCACCAGAAGGTTTTGATATACGAAGTGACCTTCATTTTGACCTTGAAGATGACCTTTATGGCTTTTTGAATGTCAACTTTAACCAAAGTTTTCCAAGAGGTCAGTGCAATTCCTGAAGTAAATTTAAACAAGAAATTCATTGGTGAGCTCTGTATTAATCTTGGTTACAGCGTTTTGAATATTGTAAAATCATAAGGAAATTTTTCATTAAAAGTTCCAGGTGTTCTGGTGAGAGTTCTGTTCCTCCCCAAAGAGTCATACAATTCTACACCGTTTTTCGATACCTAAGTCAATACCTTGGGCAATACTATAAGTCCTATACCATTTTTTATACGAATATTACTAATTAAATCTAAATTTACGTATTACGAGTACATACTTACTATCTTTCGCTTAAAGATTATTATGGCGCAAGCTAAACTTTCAGAACGAGAGAGGGTATATGTATTAATCATGCGTGGTTGGGGAGATCGAGTTTGATCTTATGATCAAGTTCGTTTGCTTTTTATTCGCACTTTTAGTAATGGAGAAGGGTTAAATCCTGTCTCAAAATCAACAATCGAAAGAACTCTAAGGCGCTTTATGAATCATGGATCTATCAAGGACCTTCAGAGAACTAGTCGGCCCAAATCTGCAGGATATGAGGAGATGCAGATAGACGTAACTCAAGCATTTGTTGAAAACCCACATTTTAGTTTACGTCGAGCTAGTGATGAGCGTGACGCTGCTCCTGAGACAGTGCGAAATATTTTGAAAAGCATTAATTTCTATCCTTACAAAGTTCATCTGGTACAAGAGCTCAATCAAGACGATCCTGATCGAGGGGTTGAATTTTGTGAAATTATGATGCACAGAATTGATAGAGATCGTCCTTTCTTGTACAATACAGTATTTTCAGATGAAGCTGCTATAACTTTAAGAGGTGAAGTTAACAGGCAAAATTGCAGAGATTGGTTCGATGCAAATCCTCATTGGATGTTGGAGAGTCAGACACAATATCCACAAAAAATTAATGTTTGGGCAGGTATCTTGAATTATAAATTGATAGGCCCTTTCTTTATCGATGGTAATCTCAATGCCCGTGCATATGAAGAGCTTCTCAGAAACCAAATGGTACCAAGAATGAGGGAGAGAACAGGCGATAATTTTTAAAATATTTGGTTCTAGCAGGGCGGACCAGCGACTCATTACGTAGGGAGGTTCAAGCATATTTGGATACTCAGTTCCCTCAAAGGGGGATTGGAAGAAGGGGTGAAATTGAATGGCCTGCTAGATTTCCTGATCTGACGACTCTTGACTATTTTCTTTGGTGTTATTTAAAGAGCAAAGTATACTCAACGCAACCGCAAAGCTTAGGCGAATTGCAGAATCGGATTCTGCAACAGGCTAGTTTGATTGATAGGGAGATGATTCGTAATGCTGTATCTCATTTTTACAATCGCATAGCTTTTTGTCAAGAAGCTCAAGGTTTTCAGTTAGAGCATCTTCACTGAAGCGTCAGAGGCAAGGAAACTCATGCTAATCAAGCACCCCAAAGGGAACAGAATTTACTACGTCCACGTCGTTGTTCGTGGGTAATGCTTAACGTAAACGTAAACTGCTTGGAAAAAACCTTAAAAAAACCTTGTAAATCACCACCAAGATCAATACAGAGCTCACCAATAAATTTTTCGTTAAAATTTACTTCAGAAATTGCACTGACTTCTTGGAAAACTTTTTTAATTTTAAATAACCTCTAACTGATCTTGAACGTTACAATTGACCTATGACTTGGGTACGTACCTAAATGTAGAATTTTCCGCTCTATCGATTGCAGATGTAAAAATGGGGGTTTTTCTGTTTAAAAAACAAAGTTGACCTTTAAAAAGCCATGAAGGTCAACTTCAAGGTCAAAATTAAGTTCACAATTGAATTCCCCGATGAAATTTACTTCAGTAATGTCCTTCACTTTATCGAAAAATATTTTACCTGAGGATATATCTTTTTAGACACCCTGTATACTGCTTGTGCTAATCGATAGTATACCATAAAAAACTGAGTAATCTTTATATTGTAAAAATATACATTAAAAATAATATGCTTAATTCCCTACGCTCGTGGTTAAATTTGACCATAAGGGTTGCAAACCCTGATTTTACATTAAAAATTTTATCCTTATATTTGTATATTATTGTCAAAAAAAGTAAAATTAATGAAAAATAATAAAGCCGATTTTTTTAAATCACTTTCAGACACTTCTGTGTAGGAATCTGATTAGGAATCCGGGCGTGTGCGGTCCGGATAGCCCCGGTAATTACCCACGCCCTAAGTGCGATTTTTAAACTAATTACTGTAAGAAGGTTGATTTTAATTATGGATCTCGATTTTATTTGCAAACTTCAAAGAAATGACTCGACGTGAGTGCAACGTGCATTCTCGTCCGACTTGTGAAACTGGAAATTACTGAATTTCTGAGCAAACGCTATCTTTAGTATCTTTAGAACGACCATATAAGCGAAAAGTATTTATCGTTATTATAACAAAATAAAATATTGTTTTCTAGGCCATTTCGAATTTAATTTCTTATAATATTCGATCGCTTTGTTTATTAAGCAAAGTTTGAGCAAACATAAACTTTCTGTGGAGAAGTTATTCAGAATACTATAAGGTAGTATTTTATAAAAACGTTTTTTCAAAATACTAAATAGGTAAATATTTGCGAATATAAGACTCGAAGCGCGCGATTTGTAACAATCCATGTCTGTTAGACGGACGAAAACACTCAGAACAGCTAGAGAATAAATAAAAATGTAAACAAAGGAATAACTGGAGTTATATTAGATGATCTTTAAATGTAGTTTCAGCTCTTCTATCATCATAATAATTGCAGATTCTGTAAAATGAAATAAATCATTGTGCTTTTTGATACCACAATATTCTAATCGTTCCGCAAGTTAAATTATATATCGTGAAATTCATAGTGGAAGAAATTCTCTTTTTTCCGATTTAAAAAAGAATCAGAGGGTACTCTTCGTGCTAGGAAACGCACTAGATGTGAAAATAACTGGTCTAAAAATGTTAGGAAAAAACGCAGAAATAACGTAAGTGCAATTTGTAAATAATTCTTCCTTTGATTTACTTATTGAAAACAAATTGAATAAATTCTGTAGAATTATTCTTGTGGAATTAATTCGATGTAATCCTCACATGAATTTTATGGATATTCTATAGAATTTTTTTAGAATTCATGGGTAGAAAAGTGGGCAAAGCTGTGAATTGAAAAATGTAATTAAATTTATATAACTGTTTCATAATATTTTATTATTTTATATAAATTATTATATTATTATATAACTTGTTCATTGGTGCGTTATAAAAGTATTCATAATATTTGAATAAATCATAAATCAATACTTTCCATACTATTGTGAACATTCGCATTACTCACCTGCGTACCTACATTAGAGTCCGCCAGTATGCCTGTCGCCTACAAGAGTATAGTTTGAGCGCTCCAAGTTTTTCACTCACAGTTTTTTACCAATTCAGTTTTTTGAAAAAAGGTTTTTACCGAAGACTTCCTCATAGTTTTCTGAACAACTTTTTCACAGGAAGTTTATATTCGCTCAAACTTCGCTCGATAAACGAAGCGATCGAACATTATAAGGAATTTTATTCGGAATAGCCTAGAAAACAATTTTTTATTTTGTTATAAATATTGATATGTACTTTTCGCTTATATCATCATTTTAAGGATACTTTGGAGAGTATTGTCTTTAAATTTTATTTAAAAATTCCAAAAACTAAAAATCATTATCATGTTTATCTCGAAAACTATAATAGATAAAACTTTTTTGCCAGCGGAGAAAAGATGCGCCATCTAATTTCCTATAAAAATGCAGTCTTCAAAAATCAAATTTTCAAATTTTGATTTTTAGTTGCCAGGGACTAACCTCCATTCAACTTTACTGAGCTATGTCCCGTTCTGGAATCGGAGCGCTCGATTAGTCAATTTGATTTCTATCAGATTATCGATTACCAGCTGAAGTATATGGAACATCTTTAAGGCGGGGTTGCTTTTCCCACTTGAATGGCGGTTAAAAAAAATTTCAAGCACGCCAACTTTATTTGTGTATTCAGTTGACGGAAATATCTTTTCTGTTTTTCTGCTGATTTTGCATTTTTTATAGAAAACAGAGAAAAATAAGGGTTACTACCCTTATGGTCAGAAGTACGTAGGCAAATTGTATTTTTACATTAGAAACGATACGCAATTAATTTTATAGTAAATTATAAATTAGAACCTTAAGTATATCGAAAAACATTTTTGAAGGCTTGATATTTAATTTTGAGAAGTGTTTGAAAGATAATTTTAAACAGGTCAACTGTATGCTTGTATTTCAATCAAAAAAATATTTTTCAAATTTTGTATATTTTGTCTTTTTTAATTTTTACCACATAAATAGCCATAGGAAAATGAGATTTTTCTTTGATAAATAGGGTTTGTTTATTTACAAAAGAAGTGCAATAAATTTTTTCTCGTAGTAAATTATCATTTAGAACCTAAAGTATATTGGAAAAGCTTCTTTAAAGTGTGCTTTTTCCATTTTGAGTGTGGTTTGAAAAATTATCTTGGACAGGTAAACTTTATTTGTGTATTCTATCGACAAACATTTTTGTTTGAATATTGTGAAGCCTATTTTGAATTTTTTTTCATTAAAATGGCATGAAAATTTCCTGAAAAGGCTTGCAACGCTCGTGGTCGGAACTACGTGTACTAGTTGCTGATTTAAATGAAAAGTAAAATGAAATTGGTTTCATTAAGGAATATCAATAAGAACCTGATATACATTCAGAAATTTATTTTTGGGGGTGACTTTAGGGGTGGTGTTTACCCTTCTGAGAGTTTTTACGCCTATGAAGAAAAGCACATTTCTCTCATTTTTGATGAGCTACAACCTATTAAAAAATTATACAAATCGCTGTGTTCAGTTTGGGGGAGGGGGTTCCTTGTAAATATGGGTGTATGTAATGTGAAGTTTGTGATGCTCTAAGAAATAAATACACACTGCTACCAAACCAAAATTAGAAAATCGCATTAAATCACACATATTTACCAATTTAATTAACGAGAATGACTGAAGAGAAGATCAGGCATCCTACAACCATCATTTTTTTAAACTATAGCTAGAGCTAAAAGAAAAAAAATGCACACTAAAAACTCTGTGTCAATTTTGTGGCAGGTAATTTCCAAATAATTGACATTAGATGACGTTTCGTACCCCAAGTCCGAGGGAAACGATGCCTTGTGAAGTGGTACCATTCACAGTACCAAGACTAATTTTTGTTGCAGGTATATGGTACACTGAAATTAGCGTTAGACTCATACCTTATCAAAAATTAAAACTTCTTGATAATTAAAAAAGCAAAAACACTTTCTTTGATCGATCCAAATAGTTACCTTAATCGGAACATTAGTTTAAATTTTTTTGGCTCACATGAAAGTTAGATTATAAGACGTTCTGACCTTCGTCTGTCAATCATCCTAACGCAAATTATACGTAATACAAATTGACATAAAAAAATAGCTTGTTAAAAAAAAATTAGCAGTGTCGTAGAAAATATAACATAAAGCAAAATATCAATTACCTCATATTTTATATAGTTATAGAACGTCAAAAAATTGTGTTTTGATGAAAAAAAGGCTTTGAAACGGTTTTGATATTTATTCCAGGTACCTAATTTGTTTTAGAAAAAACTTTAAAAAACAAAGAAGCTTCCAATAATTAGGGTTACGTTTTTAAAAAGAATTACTGGACGAAATCACAATAGTCAAACGACGGAAAAACAAGTAATGGCGACAGGAAGCTAAACATGGGTATGTTGGAAATAGGACAAAGGTTTCGAAATTAAATTTCAAAGAAAAATGCGCGCCAAGGTATTTAGGAATTTGAGTATTCAATTTATTATCCTATGGTTACATTGAGTTATATTAAGTATTTCTGTTTCGAAATTGATTGGATATTTCTTATATTGATTAATAAAATTTTTTATCGCAAAATGTAATATAATCTTTATCTAAAAAATCATTTTAAATCAAAAAAAGGAATTTTTACAAAAAGATGTATTTTTAACAAAGGAAATAAATTCTTAATTAAAATAGATGAACTTTGAAGAGAAAGAATAAATCTGTACCCAAAAACATGAATCTTTATCTCAGAAAGGTCAATTTTCATGCAATAAAACAACATATTTTTAAACAACAAAAGCACATTTTCAACCGAAAATGATACAGTTGAATTTGTGATTCAAAAAAATTTTTTCAACAAAAAAGAACTGAATTTTTAATTAACCAGTTAAATATTCAACCAAAGCATTGAATTTTTAACAAAAATGCTTGATTGGGGCTCTCCTATACTTTTGATTCATCTCGTCTGTAATTTTTATTTCAAATTATTGTATATTTTTTTAATTATTTATTGTTTCTTTTTAATTATTCACAATCATTTCAATTCAGAAATATCCCTATGTGGAAAAATGAAAAAATGATAAACAGTTTTTTTATTTCTTTGAAATTTTATCAACTAGAATATTAATAAAAATGTCGATATATTCTTACAAAAGTAAACTAAATAAATATTTATATAAATACAAAATAAATATAAAACAGCGCCTAGGTGTAGTGAAAATTATATTTTCACAAAAGTTTTTCTTACACAAATAACTCGCTCATTATTCAATTTTGCGATGATCAAAATTTTAAAAAAATTACTAATTTCAAGAATTTTCAGAGCCGTCATTTATGCGGAAGGTGGCTACTTCGAGGAGCTTCGTGTCTAAAAAGGTGCTTTCTTGAATTGAATCAGAATATCATATTAAATGATTTACATTATTAAACCTGTTAGAATGTTTTTATTATAAAAAATTTATTTAAATTTTTATGTAACTTTTATCCGTTTTTGTTTTTTAGTGAGAAGTTGCTGGGCACGTTAGTGAATTATACTTGAAATTAGTACATATGCTTTTTTCTATTTATTTAGTAATTATTATCATTGAAAATTCAAATAATGAGCGAGTTGTTTGTGTAAGAAAAATGTTTGTGTAAAGGAAAATAATTTATTGTGAAAATTCCATTATTATTCGCTTTTAATATTTTTGAGTGTTTTTCATATAAATAATTTATTTAGAATTTAGCTGCTCAATTAGTTTGAAAAATAGTTTACTTTTGTAATAATATAGCGACATTTTTATTTATATTATAGTTAACAAAAATTTTAAGAAATAAAAAAAAAACTGTTTATCACTTTTTTATTCATCAACATGGGGATAATTCTGAATTGAAATAATTGTAAATAATTAAAAAAATTTACAATAATTTAAAATAAAAATTACTGATGAGCAGAATCAAAAGTATAAGAGAGCTCCAATCAAGCACCACCTCAGCGCGTGCCCTATTCGGTCATGCCTCAACGAAGGAGGCGAGCAGCAGACCGGCCGAGAACCGTGATCGGCGAATAAAACTCAACTCAGAGACGATTGAACATTTTTAATCTTATTTTCGGAACAGTTAAAGATTTTTAAATTTTGTTTGGCTCAAATTAAAGATAAAATTTCAGGCTCTATGTCATATAATTTTCAGATTTTTGCATCAATTTTCCTAGGTCATGCTAAAAGTTGAAGTCAAGGTACAAAATTTTAGTAAATATAGAATTTTGTTTTAAACTTATCACGTGCTGTATTCTCTTCAGCAGATAAAAAAAAATCTGTTTGACATTGCTTGACGTGGAATTTAATAGACTTTCCAACTTTTTTTTGTAAAAAGACCCTATCATTTTTTTTTCGCTGAGTTATCGTGGTTCAAAGCAAGCAGTGATTTTTAATAGTGCTTGCGTCAATCGATCTTTTAATTTCCGACAGTAGTGTATTTTTGTTAAAATTTGATATACTTGTAGTTTTTCTTCTATACAATCAGAAATTAAATCTAACAGTATGTTTTCAAACATGGAAACCACATCTAAAGATAATAATTAGTGGGTACAAGGTACATGAATATTCTTAATTTTTTCTTTAAAATCCCAACTATCATTAATGAAAGAGTGACTTGTACCAGAAACAGGTTTTAAAATTTGGGATAAATATTTGGCTAAATTGTAGGTAGGTGATCCTATGGAAGACACTATGAATCTCCATTTCAGATCAGGTTTGTGAACTTTAGGAAGGGCAAAAGCCTTAGCAACATCACTTCCTTGACTTTTAAAATGATAAGCTAAATTTTCATTCATAAACCTTTTATTTTCCCATCTTGATATAATATCATTGCATTTGATTTCAATGGTTGGAACTAAGCTGGTCTTAACTTTTTTGTATAATATGTTATTTTGTGATAGATTTTCAACTGCTTTGTTATAATAATTTCTATTAGCTGCAACTGAAATGTTACCTTTGTCTGCTTTAACAAATATTATCTCTTTATGGTCGTTTAAAATTTTTTTAACTGTTTCAGAGATTTTTTTAGAATTATTAAATTTATTTTTTTTTTGTGATTTAAAATTAAATCTATAACTACTTGTCTAACATTAGCCTTTTTTTACTCACACTTTGTTTTTACTGTGTTCGTTTTCACAATACAGCTACTGAATATTCTACAAGATACTTTAATACACATGCTGGGCGGTATTTCCTTCGCCTTTAGGGAAAATCTTATTCTTTGTAATTTCAATTGGATCGGAGAAGCATATTTTCCTGAGATATTTACATTTCACCATACTTTTGTTTGCTCTTTAAAGTGATGACTTGTATGTGCACTCACGTTATCAGCTATTTTGGATTCATCTGTTGTACAAGAATTTCAGAACTGTGACATCCATTACTGCCCAATACTTGGGAAAATTCGTCATAAATAATTGTATTTATACCCGTAATCTCCATAAATTGATAAGACTAGTTTGCACATTAGTAGTTTTGATATTCGATAGCAAAAACTACTACCTTGCAAACATGCTGCAATCATTGAAGAATACGGTGACAATATTATTATAAAAATAATCTCTAATGTAGTTTAATAAATATGCATTTCTGATGGGCTTTGTTTTTTCAAACGCTCACACAAAAAACATTTAAAAAAATAATTTTCTCTCGGATTGTAGCTTTATTTCGACATGTCAAAAGGAAAAGGTGCTATTTTGGCAGATCTATTTATAAAGCTGGCTACTTCAGAGGGTATTGGTCTCTGTAATACTATTTTTGGGTGATTTTAAAGCTTATGATTCGAGAATCGAGGTGGCACTTTTTCATTTCGTCCTACTAAGATAGCACCTTTTTATTTAGATACGTCAAATTCCTGGATAAAAGTATGGAATTTTCAAAATGTTGGAACATTTAGGTGTTTAATTTTTACCTAATTATGGTTTTTCAAAATTCCAAAATTATTTTGTTGCTAAAAGATTGCAGCACATGTTGCACGGCTATATATAATTATTCAAATACTGATTGACACTAAAAAAAATTTAATTAACTATTAAACAATACATTTTGGAAATATACAATTTCTTAATGAAATATGACAAGACTGACGAAAACGCTTCAAAGTAAAAAAAAACCTCTCCTTGAGAAAGTAAATCACCCTAATATTAAATTCGAGATAAAAAAAATGAACCTCTAATATAATGCATATGCTTATTAAATTTGTTTATAACATCATAGATCTTATCAAATAAGTATAAGTGTTAATAAAATTATTTTAAAGTTTCGAATTGAAAACATAATTAGAAAAAAAAGTTCCATTGACACATGCCCGAATAATGCGTTCGTTTGTTGATTTCTTTTAAAAATTATAAAATTATCAGCAACTCATGACTGTTGCTGAATTTACTATATAGATCGAAAAAAAATTCCGTAAGTGCCCCAATAATGCATGTGCTAATTAAAAATTGTTCTGAAGAATCATAAAATTTATTAATAAATTCTGAATTTTTTGTTCAATTATCATGATGTTCTCAATTAAAAAAGTTGTCACCGAAAAAAAATGATTTCTCTGAAGAGAAATGCCTTATCTATGCTTTTTGTTATCAAATTTGTTTAAAAATATGAATTAATTTATCAACTCGTCATGCATGTTACTGAAATTATTATCAAGGTTTCAGCTAAAAGAACAAACATTAAAAAAACGAATTTTCCTGTCGACAAATGACCGAACAATGCATTTTTTCATTAAATTTGTATTTAAAAATTCAAAGAATAATCAACAAATTACGAATTTTTCTATCAAAAAATGGCTAAATAATACATTTGTTAATTTAATTTGTTTATAATATTAACAGTAATAAGCTCAACAAGAAATTTTTGCATCACTGCATTGTTTTATCAAAATTTCTTGCAATATAGCTCAAAAAACGTAAAATTATAAAACATCGAAAAAAACCTTCTTTTAGGAAATCACTTGTTTATAAAAATTGTTGTTTTGTTTGTTATGTAATATTAACATTTTTTTAAATAATGTTTCTCTATGAAACTTATGAGCTTTCAACATTTTTTATGTCATTGACGAGCACCGGGAACATCATAGAGAAAAAATTGACATTTGTTTTGTTATATTTGTTTATTTATGAAGAAAAAGATTAAAAGCCGATTTTTAAAACTAGTCTTAACAATTCTGTTAAAAATCTCATCATCTTCTTTCTCATTTTTTTTCGTCCAAATCGGTTAATATTCGTGGGCTGTTCGTTATTTTTAAACTGAGAGGTACATTTTATAGGAAGAGCGGTTAAAAGGCGGTTCAACATAGAGCAGGGTAGAATTTTAATAAAAACTCGAATATTTTTAATTATTCTTCTGAAATTAATTTTTTAAAATCAAAAATTATTTTTAATTTTCTTATTAAATGTTTTTTATTCTTCTAAAGCCTTTCAAAATTTTTAAAAAGCTTTTAGTTTTTTTGTTCGAAATCCGTCACAATCTATATTTTGTTTTCAATAAAAACATGGGATATTTACACCGTAATTTTGGCGCAAATAACCGAATTTTTTGAATTTATTGTGAATTTATACTTTAAAATTCAAGAATTTGACTTACAAATTATTCTTTTTTTTAACAGAAAAATTAAAATTGTAGCGTTCAAAGAAAAGGTTTTTTTCTTTTGTTCTAAATATTTAATTTATAATTTTTTTTTTAAATAAACAGTCAGTTATTTTTAAATATAAACTAATTCTTATTTTTCTTAATTTCAAAATGTCAATTTAAATGGTTTAAAAATGATTTATTGCAGAGTGACATAATATCTAAGATTTAACAGAAGCTTTTAGTAATGAATATATTAATTTAAGTTATTTAAAAATTGAAAATAGCTTGTTAAGTTTTAAAAGGGTATTTACATTTGCTTTCCTAATAAGACTTTCTAAATAAAACAGTTTAATTTTCAACACTAAAATCTGGAAATTTGAAAATTGTGAATTGACTTCAAATCGTCTTGTAAAATCCATTATTATCCACTTTCTAATCTTAAAGTACAGGACAATTTTAAAAACCATTATTAAGTTATAATCATATTTGATTAACTAAAAAAGTTTCTAATCCAAAATTTTCGAATTTCAACGCTTCTTATTTTTAATTTTTCAAGTCTCTTAAACTGCATTTTAAAATTCTTTGTACAAAATGTAGGCTTCAAAATTATTTTCTTAAATACTTAATTTTTAAAGTAGGAGGTTTTCGAAATAAGAATTCTAAACTTAATGACATCATATTTCAAAAATATAAAAATTTAATTATTGGAAAACTGTAATCACAGATGGACAGATTTTTTTTCACAAAGTTTTTAAATTCCCGGTCAAAAAAAAGTTCAGGGTCATTTTCCGGTTTTTTAGGTCTCATAAACTTCCCCTGCATTCCCGGGAAATCGCACTTCATTTTTTTCTTTTTCTTGAATTTTATATCAGTTGTCCGTATATGAGGCATTATTTCTGAACTGTCCCAACTATAAAAGTCCTCGAACTACAGGGGGTGAAATTTTCATCCCCCGGGAAAAGCGGGTATTTTCAAACGTTCATAACTTCCTTTATACAAATTAGAATTGAATTTTCTATGAGTGATTCTTTAGTGGTTTTTCATGCTCTTTCATCCTGTGAAAGCTATTATTTTTAATGTATAAATTTTTATAAACAAATTTCCATTTAAAATGTTTATTTTACATTTTATACCCTTAAAGCAGTTTATATATTTTTAAAGTATTTTTAAACGAAAGCTTGACTTTTTCCGATAAAAATGTTGTTTGGGATTTTGCGTCTGAAAATATTTATGTTCTTTGTATGGATACTGTGACTAAATTGAAATTTTGTTTATTCAAATTTAGAGACCTTTGATAAAGGTACGCATGTCTACCGAAACTGTAAGGAGAATTTTAAAAGGAGTTTTTTTTAAATAAAATAAACATTGAGTTCAAACTTAATTTTTTACTCAAATTATTTTATTTTGTATGCAGACGTATAAGTATAAATAAATAAATAAAAAAAAGATAAATAAGAAATTGGTTATAAAATAAATATAATAGAAAACAAGTTTTTAAAATGTTGAAAAACAGTTTTAGATCAAAAATAAGAGTTAAAGTGAATCAAAAAAATTAATCTGTAAATTAAAAAATATATCCTTACGAAAAGCCCTGTAACCAACTCTCTGAAGCTTGACGTTTTTCTTGATGATAGATATAAAATTTTTCACAACAGGAGAAAAAGAATTTTTAACTTGAATGATTTTTGATAGAAAATAAATCTGCGCTTTAATTAAAATGCAATAGTAAAATTATTTAAAATTATATAGCTACCTGCATAATTAACGAGAAGAGCCAAAGCAATAACGAAGGTGTCAACGCCACTCATTTTGTTTAGCTATAAGATCAACTGATTGACAAGAAATTTTTGATCACTGTGTACCTAATGAATAGTCTAAAAAATATTGAAATATGAGTTATTACCCATCTCATTTGCTCTAATGAATTGTTTTACTGATCGTAAAAATGCTTTGAAAGAGAATTTTTTTTCTGAGATGTTTGTACTTTATCAATGTGTTGAAGAGCATGAGAAGTAGAATTTAAAGACATTAAAGTACCTTAAATGTTTCGTCACGTTATTATTTATATTTTCTTTATCTGTCGCAGAGAGTTGACAATTTTTAAATCCTTATTGCGCAAAGAACCTATAAAACCACAGAGTATGAAAATATAAAATTAAGAAGTCAAGGAATGTATTTATGATGTATATGAATTTTACACTTCGATAAAGCTTGCATAAGAGACGATGCGATTACGATAAAATGCAAAACGTCAAAAGTCTTTTTGAAATATATTCAGAACAGGCAGAAATATTTAACTTTATAAGAAAAATGACCGTTTTTTTTATCACTATTTGATTTTTTTTTAAATTAAATTTAATAAACAAATGCATTCGGGCATCTGTTGAGGAAAAATTCGTTTTTTCCGATGTCAGTCCTTTCAATTGAGAACTTCACGTTAATTTCAGCAACATTCATAATTAGTTGATTAATTTGTTGTTTTTGTTAAACAAATTGAATTAATAAAACCTTTTTTCTAATATTTGTCGACGTGAAAACTTGTTTTTTCAAAGTCAGTCCTTTTAATTTCAGAAAAAAAGTTCTTTTTTTTATTCCGTTTTATTCATTAAAAAGACTGACATTGAAAAAACGAGTTTTTCCATCGAAAAAGGCCCAAATAATGCATTTGTTCATTAAAATTTGTAAATATATCTTAAAATTTATGAAATAATTATGAATGTTGCTGAAATAAACATGAAGTTCTCAATTAAAAGGACTGATATCGAAAAAACGAATTTTTCGTCAACAGATGCCCAAATAATACATTTTTTTATTAAAATTTGTAAATATATCATAAAAATTATGAAATAATAATGAATGTTGCTCAAATTAACATGAAGTTCTCAATTAAAAGGACGAACATCGAAATAAACGAATTTTTCGCCAACAATGCCCTAAAAATGCATTTGTTAATTAAAATTGTTTAAAAAAATTAAATTAAAGTTTAAAACAACAATTTTTTTATTTATAGCTGCTTAAGTAACGCATTCGTTTATTAAATTTGTTTAAATAAGTGAAATGGTATTAAAAAAAACGAATTTCTCTTTTGATGGATGCTCGAAAAATTCATTTGTTTATTAAACTTGTTTGATAAAATCGTAAAATTCATCATCAATTTATGGATTTTCTGAAAGTATTAATTGGTTCCTTATTTTTAAAAAACAAATTTTTCTGTCGACAAATGTTTGAATAATGCATTTTTTTATAAAATTAAAAAACATAGTCTTAAAAGGGATTTTTTAATTAAAATATGGGTTTCATTCAAATTTCTTGCGATATAATTTTTTTTCCTAAATTAAATTATTGAAAATTATAGAAAACACATTTCCAACAAATAATCAGTCTATAAATTTTGTTGTTTTTATTGTATCATGATGAAATATCTTCATATAATATAAATCTACGAGCTCACAGTGATAACAACAATTTAGCTATTATTAACGAGCACCGGGAACGTCAAATATAAAAAAATTGCAATTTTTCGTCATTTTTATTTATTTTTTAAAAAAGATTAAAGATTCAATTAAAAATCAGGCTCTTCAATTTTCTTTCAAATTTTATCAGCTTTTTAAACAAACGAAAAACATGAATGTGCGGCGTAGCGCTTCCGCCTCGCTAGTTGTTCTGCATATTAAAATGTTTATCACTCTTTTCCTGTGAAACAGCGCACTGATTTTATTGCGCAGTTATCTAGGTAAAAGTTTAGAGAATATAAATAAAAAAAGATTCTCCAACGACGAGGAGAAGTTTGTTAAATTTGCATTCGTTAATTGCATAAATAATTATTTATAACAAATAACAATTTTGTTACGTTAATCATATTGTATTATGTTCTTTTATTATTTTTAGAGCTGCAAACCAATTTTCGTTAAGATTCATAAATTATTCCCTGAAATATCGTAATTTCAAGAAGAGTCTTGAAAATGTTTATTTTTTTATAACTTTTGAAAAAATTGAAATGTTAGAAAACCATTTTAGGTTATTAATTTTAACCTATCAAGCTTTTAAAATATGCTAAAAGATTTATGAAAGTCGACTGGTCGATTTTGAGTGACCCATTTCAGTAATTTTGACTCAGTATGATACAGTTACATGGAGGAGTAAATATTAAATAAAAATAAAAAACAATATTCAGTAACATCAATAATTAACATTAGAAAATCGATTTTAAACTATACTTAAATTTTCGTTGCTATTATATTAACAATTCTTGTTCCCATTTTTAATAGTTTAAATAAATGCTTTACATTTTTTACCTCAAAAATAAATACAAAAAAATACCAATGAAAAAACTTTTTGGACAACCTTTCAAGTGATTTTTAAAATCTGTAACTTAATTATATTGAAATTGACACATCATTTTCCTCTACTTGAGAAAGTGATATCTGCAAATCTCAAGCAATAAAAAAATTGTGTCAATATCATTTGCCGAATTTAATTTCGAAATTCTAGATTGAGACAAGTGCATTATTAAGATTTTTGCGATTTTTTTATTAATAATTTATGAACAAAGTTGTCTGAAAATTCAAAAATTTAGTGTACTTCGCTTTAATATAATTACATCACAAAGATAGTCAGTAAAATTTTTGGCAATCATATCCGTATTTTTAGATTAAACAAATCACTAAGCCTATTGGCACAGAAGTAATTTTTTATATAATATCAGAAACTTCTACTTTAAAAAACTTCAACTATTGGCGAGGTGGTAGGATAATTATCATTTAAACAATTTTTATCTACATCAATGACTTTTGTTCTCTGGTTTACTTTACTTGTTCACATGAATACAATGAATGGTATATAGTAATACATTAATTTACCGATATTATTTTTTATTGGAAAATTTTCCTTCAAAATAAAAATGCAAATTCGGGCCTGAGGGATCGAAGTTTAATATGACGTAGCGTATTTAGAAAAAGAAATAAAATGGCTCAAAAAAAGCAACCTGCTGCTAAATTAACACGCAGACTTAATACCTTTAAATAAACAACAAAACATGTGTCGAACCTGTTGGTTAAAACAAATAACAGAAAACTTTCACATTTGAGGATTTAAAATTTTGCATCGAATTTATTTACTTCTTAGAAGAGAGTCAGGTGTCCCAGGCGGAAATGTTATATATAGTTTATATATAGTGTCACGTATTATACATAATATTGATTTGTTTTTTTACATTTTTTTCAATAAAACAAATGAATGTTATATATAATACTTCAAACTATATATAAATTATGTATAGCTTTTCTGCCTGGGGTAGTACCGAACTTTGAATGAAATATCCTGTACATTATAATTAAAATGTGATTGTTATGTTTCTATTTTTAAATGAGAGGCTCAGATTATCCGCTCACAAATGTCATTACTAAAAACCGTTTCTTATTGACATCATTATTGGATATTTAATTAATTCGCTAGTCTTACATTTTGGGCAGCGTACCCCATGCCATTAGACAGGGTGTCCCTTTATAACACTACTGGTTTATTTCAATAATATGCGAATTGTAAAATAAAAATTTTACATTTTAATAATTCTTAAGAGTATGATAAAAAGAAAAAAATTACTTAATACATTAAAAATCCTTCATAAATGCTTTCCTACTAAAGGCGTGACACTTCAAATCAGACATTGATCAATAATATTCGAAATCATATTTATTGAGTTATTCTTCAACTTATGCAATTAGGATGGAAAAAAACTTCAAAAGAATAAGTTTTAATATTTGTAGGTTAAAATCTCAAAGTTTACATGTTGGTCTCATCTAAAGATCTGAAAAATGAAATTTCGAGGGTAAAATTACATCATTACTATAATTTGCTTTACTTTTTATCATGGCAGATTCTAATATATTTTATAAATAATGATTACATCTAACAGGGAACGTTGCAAAATATTTGTTGAGTTTTTTAAATCTAAAATTCCGCAGAAACAATGACTTGCAAATTAAAGAAATCTAAAAAGGTATAATTACGTGGAATAAAATATGAGAAATATAACAGGCAAAAATCAACAGGTAGATTTACTTTTTCTTAATAAAGAAGCAATCTGAGTTTCACTGCTTATACGTTATTTAAATAATAATTACTATTCAAAAAATCATTTTTTTAATAGTTTAGCTTTGACAAAACATGTTTTTAGTATCAAATACATTTTTCTCTTAACTTTATAAAAGAAGAAGTGTAACTTATAGTTTCTTTTAAAATATACTTAACTCCCGATATAAGGCGGGGAATCTTGGAATATCCTATACCGGGGGGTCTTATATCGTGAGTTGAGTATACTTATGGACAAATTATATCAGACAAACATATTGTCACTGATGAATGCTGTACCAATGACGTATTATTTGCTGTCTCATTCGTCCTAGTAAATTATTTTGGTATTTGTAATATGTACTGCAGGGAGAATTCTTCTTCTTCTAAAATGTTTGTATTTTAGAAATCCTAGTCCTCATCTTAAGCTAAAACGCGAAAAATAAAATTTTATCACGTGTTGGTAAACTTAAAAAATAAAATCTTATTACATTTTAGTAAACTGTAAAAAAATCTTATCACTTGTTACTCAATTAAACTTTACAAGCATCAACACGCTTATAGGGCTGGTCACTCGACGGAGACGGCCCTAAGCACAGCAGTTAACCTAATCGAAAAACAACTGAAGCTGAAAGGCCTTGCGATTGGAACCTTTATGGATATTGAAGGAGCCTTTAACTACACCTCTGGAGAGGTGATCAGGGCAGCCATGATCTCTCATGGAGTGCCCATGGCAGT
>JAAAKG020158244.1:0-29824 GCA_010014905.2 Druon quercuslanigerum | reverse complement strand
TTTTTTCTTGTTTTTTTTTTGTTATTGAAAATTAATTTTCCTACTTGAAATATAACTATTTAATATTTGGTTGAAAAATTATTTTTTGTTGAAAATTATGACCTTTTGTTATAAATCAATCTTCTGGGCTGAAAATAATTATTTTTATGGGAAATTTAATAATTCCAGTTAAAGACTCGTCAATTTATTTCAAAATTCATGTTTTTGGTTGCAAATTCCACTATTTAAGTTGACGAATAATTAATTTAGTTGAAAATTCGTAGCTTTGGTTGAACATGCATTTTTTAATTGAAAATTGAACTAATCAATTGTTATTTGACAATTTATCTTTTTACTTTAAAATTCATGTATCTTCAATAATATTTGGTTGAAAAATTGTTTTATTTGTATTTGATAACGCAAATATTTTTTTGAAGATTCATGTATTTTTAATTTTGACTTTAATTTTTTTGTCTATATCGTATAAAAGGGTAGAAAATCCATCGTTCGGGTTAAAAATAGAACTACTTTGTTCAAAATTGAAATCTTTTCTCAAAAATTCTTTTGTTTTGTTTGCTTAAAATTCATTTATTCGAGATAAAGATTTTTGACCAAAATGGTTGAATTTTAAACCAAAGGATATTAATTCTAAACCAAAAATATAATAGAAATTTATTAAAAATTAATATTTTGCTACAAAAGTAATCTTTGTTGCTAAAGAGTAACTTTTTTTAAATGTAAACATCTACTATTATATTCATAATTCACCTATTTGGATAAAAGTTTAATTATATTGTGAAATACAACTATTTTGTTAAAAAATAATTTTTTTGTCGATATAAAAATACGATTTTTTGGCCCAATATATGAATTTTCAAGAAAATTTTAAATTTCAAACCTAGCATATTAATTTTAAGCAAAAAATATATTAGAAATAGATTAAAAATGTACGTTTTGGTATCAAAGTAATATTCTTTAGTTCAAAAGTCAGTTATTTTGTTAAAAAATCTTTTTTTTTTCTCTTAAAGAAATACGATTTTTGGACCAAATAGTTGAATTTTCAAGAAAACTGGATGAAAATTTAATTATATTGTTGAAAACTCTACTATTTTGTTCGAAAGTCTTTTTTTTTGTGGAAATTTAATTCGCTGCAATTACAAAGTCTGTTATTTTTTTAATTCAAAGAAATTGATTGTCAATCAAAAAAAGATTACTTTTCTACAACAAAATTAATTTTTGATTAAAAGAATATGACTTTTATGAAAACAGTTAAATTTTCAACAAAGCAATTAAATTTTAATCCAGACGAGATAATTCCTGAACCAAAAATGTAATAATATACTCCTAAATTAAAAAAAAAAGCGTAAACCAAAAAAAGCTGACTTCACAAAAAGGTGAATTTCTAATCCAATTCTGGATTGAAAATTATTAATCTTTTGGTAGAAAAGTAATTTTTTTTTCGTTGATAGATAATTCTTTTTAATTAAAAGGTCTACTTTTAATATATTTTATTCAGAATTCATCTCTATTGAATGAATATTTAATTTTTTTTTTAAATAATTTTTGTTTCTTGACAAGAAAAGCCGACTTTTCGGTCAAATAGTTACGTTTTCAAGAAAATTGTTCAATTTCAAACCAAGGAGATTATTTCTAAACCAAAAATATACTAGGAATGGATTAAAAATTTATCTTTTGATAGAATAGTAATATTTTTGGTTAAAAAGTTAATTGTTTACCTCATAATTCACCTCTTTTGGATGAAAATTTAATTATATTGTTGGAAATTCAACTAGTTTGTTAAAAAGTCTTTTTTTATGTTAAAATTTCATTCACTTTAACTCTTTTGGGTACAAATTAAATTATTTCGTTAAAATTCAACTATTTTGTTAAAAATGATCTTTTTTGTCGACAAGAAAATACGATTTTTTGACAAAATAGTTCAATCTTAAACCAAAGAAGAATAATTCTAAACCAAAAATATAATAGAAATGGATTAAAAATTCTTCTTTTGATAGAAAACTAATCTTTTTTTTAAAGTTCATTCTTTTTAATCTAAAAATCTACAATTAAATTCTTAATTCATAATTCACCTTTTTTGGATGAAAATTTAATTATATTGTGGAAAATACAACTATTTTGTTAAAATATAATTTTTTCATTGACAATAAAATACGACTTTTTGACAAAATATTTGAATCTTAAACCAAAGGAGAATAATAATAAACCACAAATAGAAATGGATTAAAAATTCTTCTTTTGATACAAAACTATTTTTTTTTAAAGTTCATTCTGTTTGATCTAAAAATTTACAATTAAATTCTTAATTCACCTTTTTGGATGAAAATTTAATTATATTGTGGAAAATACAACTAGTTTATTAAAAAATAATTTTTTGTCGACAAGAGAATATGACTTTTTGACAAAATAGTTGAATTTTCAAGAAAATTTTGAATTTTAAACCAACCATATTAATTTTAAACAAAAAATATAATAGAAATGGATTAAAAGTTCATCTTTTGGCAAAACTGTAATCTCCGTGGTTAAAAAATTAATTCTTTGTAATCTAAATGAATTTACCTCTTTTGGATAAAAATTTAACTATATTGTTAAAAATACACCTTTTTTTTAAAAAAAGCATTTTTTCGTCGAGAAGAAAAGACGACTTTTTGACAAGAAAGTTAAATTTCCATCCAAAAGGTATAAATTCTGAACCAAAAATATAAAAGTAAACTCCTTAACATGAAAAAATTAATTTTTAACAAAAAAGATTACATTCATACTAAAAAAATTAATTTTTAATAAAAAATATGACTTTTTAGCAAAACAAGTTAAATTTTCATCCAGAAGAGAGAAAATAAATATAATAATAAACTCTTAAATTAAAAAGAATTTAGTGTAAATCAAGAAAATATGACTTTTCACACAAATATAAATTACTAATCCATTTCTGGATGGGAAATTTATCGTTTTATATAAAAGCCATCTTTTTTGGTTGAAAGTTAATTCTAAAACGGTAATTAAATTAATTAATTCTAAAAGTTAATTCTTAAAAGGTATAATATTATATATTTTATTTAGAATGAATCTCTTTTAGATAAAAATTTAATGTATTTTTTTTAACAAATAATCCTTTTTTTATTGACAAAAAATACGACTTATTAACAAGCCAGTTAAATTTTCAAGAAAATGGTTGAATTTCAAACCATGGAGATTAGTTGTAAACTAAAAATTTACTAGAAATAGATTAAAAATGTATCTTTTGATAGAAAAGTAATATTTTTGGCTAAAAAGTTATTTCTTTCTAATTTAAAGTCTACAATTATATTATTAGTTCAGAAGTCGCCTCTCTTGGGAAAAATTTGATTATATTGTGAAAAAGTCAAGTACTTTGTTAAAAAGTCTTTGATTTTTTCGACACGAAAATACGATAAAATGGTTGAATTTCAAATAAAGGAGATCAATTGTAAACCGGAAATATAAAAGTAGATTTTTTAATTTAAAAAATTAACTGTACCAAAAAAGATTACTTTTCTACTAAAAGATTAATGTTTGATACAAAAATAAGACTTTTTATCGTAACAGTTAAATTTTCAACAAATTAATCAAATTTTGATTTAGAAGAGATAAATCCTGAACAAAAAATATAATAATAGACTCTTAATTAAAAAAGAATTAAGTGTAAACCAAAGAAAAAATGTCTTTTTATGAAAAGATTAATTTCTAATCCACTTCTGGGTGGGAAATTCGTCTTTTGGTAGAAAAGTAAGATTTTTTTGTTGACATTTTTTTTTAATTCAAAGGTCTATATTCTTGATTTAGAATCCATATCGCTTTTAAAGGAAAATTTAATTATTTTATTAGAAAATCATTTTTTTCGAAAAGAAAAGACGACTTTTTGACAAAATGGTTGAATTTTCAAGAAATTTTTTGAATTTTGAACCAAAGAGATTAATTGTAAACCAAAAATATAATATAAATGGATTGAAAGTTTATCCTTTGGTAGAAAATTAATCTTTTTGTTTAAAAAGTTCATTCTTTTTAATTAAAAAATATACTAATATGTTCTTAGTTCAGAATTCACCTCTTTTGGATGAAAATTGAATTATATTGTTGAAAATAAACCTTTTTTTAGACAAAGCATTTTTTTGTCGACAAGAAAAGACGTCTTTTTGACAAAATAGTTGTATTTACAAGACAACTTTTGAATGTTAAACCAAGGAGGAATTTAAAAAAAAAGGAGATAAATTCTATTTAAAAAATATGATAGAAATGGATTAAAAATCTATATTTTTGCAGAAACGTCATCTTTTAAAAAAAAGTTAGTCCTCTTTAATTTAAGAGTTTAAAATTATGCTTTTAGTTCAGAACTCATTACTCTTTGGCAAAATAATTGAATTTTAAAGAAAATTATTCGATTTTATGCCATAGGAGATTAATTTTGAACCAAAACTATAAATAATAGACTTTTTACTTTAAAAAAATAACTTTCAACAAAAAAAGATTATTTTACAACCAAAAGATGGAGTTTTGGTTAGAAGAAAGATTACTTTTTAACAACATTGTTAAATTTTCAACGAAATAATTAAATTTTTATCCAAAAGAGATCAGTTCTGAACCAGAAAAATAAAATTTAACTTTTAAGTTGAAAAGAATTAACTCTTAACTAAAAAAGATGACTGTTATACCAAAAGACAAATTTTCAATTCAACGGGACGCAATTCCTATACGAAAAGACGAATCTTCTACAAATAATTTGAATTTTTGTCCAGAAAAGATGACTTATAAAAATAGTTAACGTTTCAGAATTTTCAACAAAAGGTTAATTTTCTACCAAATTGGATGAGTTTTTATATAATTTTCAAAAAGTTGAGAATAACTAAACTTTAAAGGTTTACAAAATTTATGTCAATGTTTAAAATTCTGCAATTTTTAATGGTTAAATTTGCGGTTTTTTTTTCAAGCTGAAATTTCACGATTTTGAAAATTATGGTTTTAAAAATTGGAAAATTTTTTATTTTTCTAGTTTCATTGACTTTTACTTTCGCAATATTTCGCTTTATTTACTAACTTCTTTTGGTAGTTTTATTTTTCTGGGTAATTTGAAGTTTAGTAATTTGTCTAATTCCGTAATAATATTTTCGGATTTTTTTTTCAAAACTCGAGATTTTTATTTTTTGGCCAAATTATGTCATCCCATTTATTTTTGTGTCTGAGATACAAAACTATGAATATCATAAAAAGAAGAATTGACATTTGGAATTTTAAAGATAATTTCTATTCATTTTTTCAAAATTCACTTACAATACTAGATATTCAAGTAGCCGTAAGTTTATAAAATTTTTTTTTTCATAAAAAACAGAAAATAAGTGTCTCATATTTTGCGTTGAGTTCCAACAAAGATGAATTTTTAGCAAAAATTCTAAATTCCCAACTAAAACAAATTAATTTTCTAAAAAAAGTTGCATTTTTATCAAAAAAGACTAATTTTTAACAAAATAATTCCATTGCAAGAATACACAGTTGCAAAATTCAGATTTTAAAAAAGAAAAAATTTTAAATAAGAAAAGAAATAAGTTTTAAAATAAAAATATAAAATCTTTATTAAGATTTTAAAATCGAATTTTCTAAAAGAATTATTATAACTCTGACTTTAAGCTTTTATAGGATTAAAAAAAGATTGTAATATAAAATTAATTAACAATGTTTTTTTAATTGGTAAAAGTAGTTTTATATTAATGGATTTGAGCTGTTTAGTTAAAAATTCGTTGTGTTTTTGGTAGTATAAAGAGCAGTTCATCTTTTAGGTTGAAGAATGAACTATTTGGTTGAAAATTAATTTTTACTTTTTATAAAAAATGAATTTTTAAAGTGAAAATTTAACCAACTCTGTAGAATATTTGATACTTTTTTTATTAAATTAATATTCTTAGTTAAAAATTCAGCTATTTGGTTTAAAATACAACTATTCCAGTTGAAGATTTATCATCTTGGTTGAAAATTCAAATATGCGGTATAATTCCAAATTATCATTCTTTTGGAAAATTCCTCGCTCCAAGTAAAAATTCTAATTCTTTTGGAAAATTTATACACTTTTTTAAAAAATTTAAGTATAGCCAACAATTATAATTTTTTTAGAAAATTCTCTGAACCAACTCAAAATTATCATTCTTCTGGAAATTTGCCCCTTCCAAGTCAAAATTTAAATTCTTTTGAAAACTTTATTATCCTCAGTCGGAATTCAAACAGTACATTTTCCAACGGAAATACCATTTTGGTTTGATACAAGTAATTAAAAAAAATATATATAACTGATTTTGAACAGGAAATTCTTAGCCAGGACATGGAAATTTTAAGAAGAAGTGTAATTATCTAAATGGGAAAATTAAAAGTTCACTGGGAGAAAAACCGGAAAATGGCTAAAAAATCAAAGGCTTTTTCCAATTGTTATTGTTTCATGAATTCGAAATTGGCCAACTTTTTATAAAAGTGGGTTTTGAACTTTTCGCATTTTTCCCAAAAGTCTTTATTTAAACTCGAATTTAAAATTGTTTAAATTCAGAATTTTCAAGTATTCTCTGTAAATATATATTAGTTTAATTATTTAGATAACTTTATGAAATAAAATGTAATTGTAAATATCGTGTATAATAAAATATAAATCTTCAAAATTTGAACAGAATTTTTTAGCAACTTAAATTGAGTTACTCGAGGCTCAGTTGTTTTAATTCTGACAGAGGATTATGTCATTTTTAAATTCGCGAAACAACATCTTTTCTCTATAAAAGCTTTATTTTAAAAGTTTTTTTTCTTGCAAATTTGCATTACAATAGAAAAATTCGATGGCGTCTCTGGAAGAGAGTCCAAATTCGGAAAGTGAAAATCAAAATCAATTTCAAAATTCCAATGTAAGGTTATTTGTTTAATTTTCTAAATTTTGTTGAATTGTCTCAATATTTCATTAATAAGAGTTTATTGATACTGTTCTTTTTGTCTTGAAAATTAACAAAAGGTCAAAAATATTTCTCTCTCCATGGATCAAGTTCAAATTAGCGAAGAAGAAAATGAGATTGAAATTGCTGAGGCAAACATTTTGAATTCCTCGAATCAGGAACCTGATACTTCGGGCGATTGGTACGAGGATAACAAGTTTAACTTGACTTGTATTCCAAATGAAAATTTTGAAGCGAAAACTACTTGGAAGAGTAGAAATCTTCACAGCATGCCTAATTCGAAGTTCCAAGCCTACTGGAAAGATCGATTTCCGGATTCGATTATAAGTAAGGAAACTGAGAAAAATAAAAAAAAGCAAGGATTTCAAATAATTCAAGGAATTTCTGTAAAAAGCATTCGAACAAACTTTTATCGAATCACTTTTTGGTCGGTTTTCAAGATCTTTACCCACTTTAGTCACTTTTCTTTCAATAAATTAATCAATGGGCTATATCTATTTCTGAACAATCTTAAATATTTTTTTTAAATACTTCAGGGTATTTTAAAAGATTCTAAGGGATTTTTAATAGATTCCAAGAGATTTAAAAATATTTTAAGAGTTTTTGAAAACTTCGCACAAATTTTTATGAGATTAAAGACTCCTTAAGGGATTTCAAAAGTTTTGAAATAAATCTGAGTATTTTAAAAGATTCCAAGGAATTTGTAGTAATTTTTAATAATTTTAATGTATTCAAAAGGATTTGGAAGATTTCACGCTTTTTTTTAAATTACAAGTGGCGGTGAAGAGCTTTAAAAACGTTTCTAGAAATTTCAAAAGAGTTTCAAGAATTTGAAATAGTTAAGGGACTTTTAAAAGGTTTCAAGGAATTTTGAATAGATTTCAATAATTTGAAGGGGGTTTAAAAATATTTTATAATATTTTAGAGTATTTTTAAATCTTCCAAGGAGTTTCGTAGTTTATTTTAAGAGTTTGAAGGTATTCCAAAGGATTTTGAAGATTTTATGATATTTTTAAAAATTCAAAGGGTTAGTCAAGCGCTTGAAAAACTTTCTAGGAGTTTTAAAAGAGTTTCAAGGATTTGAAATATTTAAGGGAAATTTAAAAGATTTCAAGGAATTTTAATTAAACTTTAATAATTCGAAAGGGATTTAAAAAAATTTGATAATATTTTAGAGTATTTTTAAATCTTCCAAGCAATTTCTTAGTTTATTTTAATATTTTGAAGGTATTCCAAAGGATTTTTAACATTTTACAATATTTTTAAAAATTCCAAGGGGTGGTCAAGCGCTTTAAAAAGTTTCTAGGAATTTCAAAAGAGTTTCAAAGATTTGAAATATTTAAGGGAATTTAAAAAAATTTCAAGAAATTTTTAATCCTATGATATTTTAAGAATTAAGGGAAAAAATATTTAAGGGAATTTTATAAGATTTACAAGGACTTTTTGATAGATTTCAATATTTTGAAGGGGGTTTAAAAAAACTTGATAATATTTTAGAGTATTTTTTAATCTTCCAAGGAATTTCGTAGTTTATTTTAAGATTTTGAAGGTATTCCAAAGGATTTTGAAGATTTTACAATATTTTTAAAAATTCCAAGGGATTGTCAAGCGCTTGAAAACTTTCTAGGAGTTTAAAAACAGTTTTTAAGGATTTGAAATATTTAAGGGAATTTCAAAAAATTCAAGGTATTTTTAATCCTATGATATTTTTAATACTCCAAGGATTTGGAATATTTAACGGAATTTTAAAAGATATCAAGGAATTTTTAATAGATTTCAATAATTTGAAGGGACTTTAAAAAGATTTTATATTATTTCAGAGTATTTTTAAATCTTCCAGGGAATTTCGTAATATATTTTAATAATTTGAAGTTATTCTAAAGGATTTGGAAGATTTTACGATTTTTTAAAAATTCCAAGGGATTGTTAAGCGCATTAAAAAGTTTGTAGGAATTTTAAAAGAGTTTCAAGGATTTGAAATATTTAAAGGAATTTCAAAAGATTCAAGCTATTTTTAATCATATGATATTTTAAAAATTCCAAGGATTTGGAATATTTAAAGGAATTTCAAAAGATTCAAGCTATTTTTAATCCTATGATATTTTAAAAATTCCAAGGATTTCGAATATTTAAAGTAATTTTAAAAGATTTCAAGGAATTTTTAATAGATTTCAATAATTTGAAGGGGGTTTAAAAAGATTTCATATTATTTTAAAGTATTTTTAAATCTTTCAAGGAATTTCGTAGTATATTTTAATAGTTTGAAGTTATTCTAAAGGATTTTTAAGATTTTACGATTTTTTTCAAAATTCAAAGGGTTAGTCAAGCGCTTGAAAAACTTTCTAGGAGTTTTAAAAGAGTTTCAAGGATTTGAAATATTTAAGGGAATTTCAAAAGATTCAAGGTATTTTTAATCCTATGATATTTTAAAAATTCCAAGGATTTGGAATATTTAATGGAATTTTAAAAGATTTCAAGGAATTTTTAATAGATTTCAACAATTTGAAGGGGGTTTCAAAAGATTTTATTCAAAATGATTCAAGGCATTTTTAGTCCTTGAAGGTATTCTAAAGGATTTAAAATGATTTCAAGGCATTTTCAAAAGCCATAACAAATTTTATGAGATATAAAATGATTTCCAAGGATTTGAGATATATTAGGGAATTAGAAAATATTGCAAGGATATTTTATTAGATTTTAATTATTTGAAGGTTTTGCAAAGAATTTGAAAGATTTTTGAGTATTTAAAAAGGCATTTTCAAGAGCTTTGGAAAACTTTTCACAGTTTTACAGTTTTTTAAAACTGTAATGGGTTTTCAATGGATTTTTAAATATTCTAAGGAATTTTAAACTGATTTCAATAATCTGATGGGATTTCAAAGGAGTTTAAATATTTTAAGCGTGTTTGAAATATTTTGCAGTATTTTAGAATATGCCAATGATTTTAAAATATATTTGAATAATTTGAAGGGATTCCAAAGGATTCTAAAGATTGTTTAGTTATTCTTAAAAATTCCAAAGAATTTTCAACTGCTTTACAAATTTTCCAGGGATTTCAAAATATTTTGAAAGATTTAAATATTTTAGGAAATTTTAAACTGATTTCAACATTTTGAAGGTATTTCAAATGATTCTTGAGATTTTATGGCATTTGAAAAAATTTCAAGGAATTTTTAACAGTGAAGAGACAACAGGTGTAATAAGATTTAAAAGGATTTTAAAAATTTTAGGGTATTTAAAAAGATTTCAAAGCATTCTAAAGGATTCTAAAGATTTTATTGGATTTTTAAAAATTCCAAAGAATTTTCAACAGGTTTAAAAATTTCAAAAGATTTTAAAGGAATCAAAATATTTTAGGGACTTTCAATAGATTTCAAGATCATTCTTAGTTGATTTTAAAGTTGAAATGGGTTTTCAAAGAATTTAAAATATTTTGAGGGTGTTTGAAATATTTTGCAGTTTTTTAGAAGATGCCAATGATTTTTAAATATATTTGAATAATTTGAAGGGATTCCAAAGGATTCTAAAGATTGTTTAGTTATTCTTAAAAATTCCGAAGAATTTTCAACTGCTTTACAAATTTTCAAGGGATTTCAAAACATTTTAAAAGATTTAAATATTTGAGGAAATTTTAAACTGATTTCAATATTTTGAAGGCATTTCAAATGATTCTAGAGATTTTATGGTATTTTAAAAAATTTCAAGGAATTTTTAGCAATCTTAAGAAGGTAAAACACATGTAATAATTTTAGGGTATTTAAAAATATTTCGAAGCATTCTAAAGGATTCTTAAGATTTTATTGTATTTTTAAAAATTCCAAAGAATTTTCAACAGGTTTAAAAATTTCAAAAGATTTTAAAGGAAATAAAATGTTTTAGGGACTTTCAATAGATTTCAAGAACTTTCTTAGTTGATTTTAAAGCTGAAATGGGTTTTCAAAGGATTTAAAATATTTTAAGGGATTTTTAAATTACGCAACAGTTTTTAATAGATTTCAATAATTTGAGGGGATTCTAAAGAATTTTAAAATTGTATCTTATTTTGAAAAATGCCAGGGAGTATTCAATAGCTTTACAAATTTTAAATGAATGCATTTTACAGATATTAAAAATTTTCCAAAGGATTTCAAGAGATTGTAAAACATTTTAAATATTTAAGGGCATTTAAAAAGATTCCAAGAAGTTTTTAACAGCTTTAAAAAGATACAAGAGATTTACAAAATTTTTAATGAAAATTAAATATTTTAGGGTATTTCAAAATATACCAAACAATTTTCAATAGATTTCAATTATTTAAAGGGATTCTAAACGAATAAAAGAAATTAAAAAATATTTTAAAGGATTTGGAATATTTTGGGATACTGACAATTATTTCAAAGCGTTTTCAAAAGATTCCAAAAAAATTTTAGTAGATTTCAATAATTTCCAATAGTTTTACAAATTTCAAATGCATCGAAGAAAATTTCAAAGAATTTTAAATATTTAAATGTATTTTCAAGAGCTTTAAAATTCTTTAAGGGATTTCAAATCGCAATGAATTTTGAATAAATTTCAATAATATGAATGGATTCTAAAATTTTAAAAAGTTTTTATAGTATTTTTAAAAACTCCTTGGAATTTTTAACAGTTTAAAAAAGTTCCAAGCGATTTCAAAAAGTTTTAAATAATTGCAAATATAATTTTATTATGAAATTTTAAAATATTTCAAGACATTTGCAAGAGATTACAAATATTTCAAAGGATTTAAAATATTTTAGGATAAGGTGCTTTTAAGGATTTTAATGATTTTAAGGATTTTAGAAAAATTCACAAGCGGTTGTAAAGAGTATCTTACCAATTTTGCAAAAAAAAATTTTTTAAATTGCCAGCACTTTGGTGGAAAGATTGATTTTTTTATTTATTTAATACATTTATTTGCCTTTGTCTTTTTGATTCTGTTAAAATTTTTTACCTTCTTTCGAAATTAATTTGACAATTTCAAGAAAGTTCAAAGCAGTTAAAATGAATTTTTTTTTCTCAGAAAATATTCGAAGTAAGTTTATTCGCTATTAACCAAAGCATTGACAATTTTTTGATTATTAACCCAAATTTGACTAAAATAAGTGGAATTTGTTGGACTTTAAAAATTGTTCTCAATTTATTTGAAGTATTTTGAATTTAATTAGAAAATGTTATGACGTTACAGTTTTTGTCTTTTAATAGGAATTGACGGAAAAAATGATAAATTAGACAGGGAAAAATTACGAAATTTCAAAAATGTGTTTTTTTTTTACTTGGAATTCAATTTCTGAATTTGTGTCTTTTAGGAGAACTTAATTCAGAAAATTCAGATCTGAAAACTGGAGAACAAAATTTTCTCTCAAATTTTCGAGATTTCATTGCGACTTATCAAGAATCTAATGGCACACCTGCAACTGAATTTTCTTTTATATCTCTAATTAAAGTCTTGGCTGAAGCAACTGGCAAATCTTTACTTGCATTGATTTACATTATTGTAAACATGGCTCCTGTTCTTGAGGTAAATTATTAAAAAAATGTAATCTCTAAAATTTGTTCCAGGTACTTTTCTTATTAATTTAACTTGATGCAGGGATCACAGTTAGACCTCAATTCCCCTATTTTCCGCCTTTTTTGATATAGGCAGATGACGATTCTGCGCCATATACCTTTTTATGGTTCCCCCACCACGCCACTTCCCCTCATTCAGCCGCATTGCTGACGCCGAAACTGGTCAGCGGAAGTCCTTTGTACCTGATTAGGACTAGAATACGGAATATAACATTTTTTTAATTTAACATTTGGTTTATTGCTTAACCAATCAAATTGCTCAAAAAATCAGTAAATGAAAATGATGTTTATTAATGAATTTTGAAAATGGACAAGGAATGACATTATTTATACTTTTGCACAAAGAGTGCAACATTATTTAAAGGAAATTTTGAGTTTATTTGAGTAAATTTTACTGGAAAATTTTTCATACAATTTTACATAAACTTGAACATTTATTCTTTAATTTTTAACTTTTGAAGTCAAGTAATATATCGTTGGAATCGTTAAAATTCACAGATTTCGAATATTATATTTGTAAATTATAAAGTTTTAAAATCTAAAAAACGGTATTAAGTATTAAGGTAGCTGGGACAGAATTGAGCGAAATTGACTGGAATTGGCGGAAAAGGCCTTTTATCTTATAACGTTTAATTGATAAATAAAATAAAATTAAATTTTTTAAATCATAAACAACCTTATGTGAATTGAAAAACATCTGTGCTTTTTATTATTAAAAATAGAATTACATTAAATTAAATTTAAATCTTTCAATATTCTCTAATAAATTGTTGCAAATATTGTAAATGTTTTATGTTAGTATTTTTCGGCGGTAATTTCTCCAAATTGTAGATTACGTTGGTTTTTATTACACTAAAAATTAGCTTTGTTAAAAAAATAAAAGATTTCCAATTTCAACAATTTTAGGTTATGCTTAGCGTTTTACACTGATGATGGATATTGTAAATACAAAATTATTAGATTTCAAAAATACAAATTTTATAACAATTTACATTTTTCGGTTTTGGACCGGGAATTGAAATTCCTAAAGAAAAATGTAAACTTTTATAATTTTTTAACTGTCTCAGGTTATATTAAAGTTTTTCACATAAAATCGGTAATTTTGAGTATAAAATATTATATTTCGAAGAAGATTTACAATTCATAAAAATTTTCTGTTAAGTTACGTTAATGTAGTTAATCGGGAACTATTAGTATTGTTAAGAAAAAATTAGTAGATTTTAAAGAATATTTAACATTTTTCAACAATTTTAGGTTATGTTTGTGTTTCCACTGGTTTCACCAGAGATTGGTATTTCTGTATAAAAAGCATTAGAATTATAGTCCAATCAATGTTTTAAAATAATAAAATGCATTTTTATTTCAAAAAATTATATTACAATCATTTCTCTGAATAAGATTCACAACTTTAAACATTTTTAGGTTATTTTGACGTTTCACATCAGAATTCGGAATTTTAAATACATTTGTATTTAAATTAATACAAATGTCTAAGCTTCAGTGATTTCGGATTTCGTCGCTCTTTTTCCCCAGAAATGTATATTTGTATTAAAATTGGTATTTTCCAATGAAAATAATTACAATTTAAACATGATTTAGAATCTTAAATTTTAACAATTTTCGACTTATTTAGTGATTTAAGTAAAAAATATTGGAATTTTTAATTTAAAAAAATTATATTTCAATGATTTCTATGCATGAGATTAATAGCATTTATCAATTTTCGGTTATGTTGGCGTTTCACATCGGAACTCAACTTTGAATTAAAAATCATTAAATTTCAGTCCAATAATTTTGTTTTTAAAATAATTTTGTTGGAAATGAAAATTTTTAATAAAAAATGTAAAGTTTTCAAAGCAGATTGATAATTTTTGAACAATTTTAGGTTATGTTGCTGTTTCACATCGAAAATTCGAATTTTGAAACAAACAAGATTATATATTGAACAAAATTGATTGAATCTTTATTTGTCGAAATGTTAGTGTTTTTGTCAATAATTGCTATTTTTAGCATAAATACAAATTATATTTGAAACATTTCAATAAAGATTCATAACTTTTTAATAATGTTAGATTTTGCTGGCGTTTTACGTCAGAACTCGGTATTTTCAATAAAAAGTCATTAGATTTAAATCCAATAATTTCTGTGATTCATAAGGTTTCTACAATTTAAGGTTATGATGTTACACATAGAAAATGGGTATTTTGAAAAAAATCACTATAATTTGAACAAGATTTAGAATCTTTTAACAACTTTCTATATCTGTTAGTTTCTTGTCAGCAAATTGGCTGTAATATACAATTTTTTTACATTTATATTTCCATAATTTTGATCATTTCTATATGAATAACATTTCGCAACTGTGAACAATGTTAGGTTATGTTGACGTCTTACATCGGAAATCGGTATTTTTAATAAAAAATAATTTTCTATAAAATAGCTTCGATTAAAATGGAAATTTTTGTTAAAAATCATTAGGTTTTAAATAAGATTCAACAATGTTAGGTTAAGTTTTGTTCATGTTTTTTTCGGGTCAGAAATTGCCATTTTTATTTACAAAAAATGTTGACGTTTTACATCGGAAACGGGCACTTTCAGTGAAAAATAATTAGGTTCAATTCTAATGATTCTTGTTTACAATAATAAAATCGATAAGCTTGAACAATTTCGAAATGTGCGATATTTGTCGTCAAAAATATAAATTTGTATTCAAAATAGTCATAAGGTTTCAAAGAAGATTCAAAAGTTTTGAACAACTTTATAGGTTACGTTAAAATTTTACATCGGAAATCGATATTTTTAATAAAAAATGTTACCAAAATATTTTGAATCAAAAGATAATTTTGTTTTCAAACGCTTTACATTGGAAATATTAATATAGATTTCTAAAAAGATTTATAATTTTTGAACACTTTAAGGTTATGTATGTAAAAGTTTGTCACTGTAAATCGGTTATTTAAGCAAACATCATTATCAAAGAACATTTACAATCAGGAATTTTTTTATTATGTTATTGTTTTCGTCGAAAAATGGTACTTTTAATAAAAAATTATTGGATTTGAAAGAAGGTGACAAATTTTAAACAATTTTAGGTTATAATCGTGTTAAAAAAAAGGTTTACAAAGTTTTTACAATCTCGTATTTTTCTTCTAAAATTGCTACTGTTAATAACAAATCATTAGATTTCAAAGAATGTTTACAATAGTTAAACAATAATAGTGTTAATCGGTTGTTTTAAACAATAATCATTTGATTTCCGAAATTAAACTTGCAATTTTTAACAACTTTAGGTTAGTGTTTTTCTCCGAATTGATATTTTGTTTTAAATGCAACTGTTTTTATTGACTGTCTATTGTACAAAATATACTATAGATATATTAATTTTGATATCAATTTTTATAATTTATTAAAATCATTGTTCTTACTTTTGTTTATTATTTTAGATAAAAGATATAGTATTAAATACAATAGTTTTGTGTCAATTAATATTAATTTTAAATTTTATTTTAAAAATTGAGTCAGAAAAGAAGAATAGCGCATCTATTAATTATTCTTATAATTACGAGGTATTTTAAAAATAAATAAAGTTTACATCCTTTTTTAAAAAAAAATCACCTTGTTTTTCTAAAATTGAACTGATTAGCCACTGTGATCCCCGCAAATGAGAAATTTTAAATTGTGAGTTATTTGTAGTTGAAAATAAATTGTTAAACATTTTTTAATTTAAATTATTAAACCTCTAGATTTTTTTGTACATACTGAGATTTCTTCTGGACAAGTTGATCAGCATTGGAGCCTCAGAAGATTACCAACAAATGATTATAAAATCAGTTATTTTTGTGATACAGTCGCTCTGCATTTATATTTGTCTACTTTTCATTTTTGGGTTTATTCTTATGCCAATTGTACGACTGGTCTTTGATATCATGGCCAGGGTATTTTTGTTTAATCGATGAAATACAAAAACAGAATCCAGGAATACTTCATTTCTTCAAGATTTTATTCACCTTAAAATTTGGTCAGAGGAGTGGCAAACTGCAGAAAACCAAAACTTCTAATCGCAACATGTTACGAAAAGAAGAGCTTGAAGCAAGATATGTGAGAATCAAAAACGGTCACCCATCCGAGCGTTACCCGCGACCATCAGTGCTTAACATTCGAGATCTCGAAGATGCGAGAATCCCCACCTAGCTACTGCAAATAGGCAGTATAAATAATCCCATTCTTTTAAATTCGTTCAAAAATTGCAGTTTCTTATTCTTTCTTCTTCTCAGCCAAGGTTGCTATTGGCCAAGGAATTCCGAAAAGTTCGGGAAAACCTGACAAAGTTAGAAAGTTTTTGATGATCTGAAATTCAAGTTCATTTTATTATTTTGTTGACAACTCAACAATTTTCTTGAAAAGTCATTTTTTTTGGTTGAAAAATCGTCTTTTTGAAAGTTATTTTTTTTATTATGTTAGAAACTGCATCTTTTTTTTGGTTGAGAATAAAACTTATTTTTTTTGAAGACTTAAATATTTTATTGAAATTTTATCTTTTTTGGTTGAATTCAACTATTTTAGTTTCAAATTAAAATCATTTTTATTCAGTTAATAAATTTTACATTTTTCGTTGATAATTCATCTTTTCTATTGGAAATTCAATTTGTTTTCTGTAATTCATTTTTTGTTCGATTATTTATCGTTTAAGTTGAAAAGTTTTTTTTTTTTTTTAATTGAACTATTTTCTTGTAAACTCAATTATTCCATGTTTGTTTGAAAATTTGTGTTCATTTTAAAATTCAAACTATTTTGTTGAAAATTCCGATGTTTTGTTAAAAAAATCGTTTTTTTATATCTTTTTCCTAGGTGAATAATTAACCTTTTTGGTTGAAAATTCATTTATTTGGATAAAGATCCATCATTTTAGTTACAAATTTATTTCTCTAGTTGAAAATATAACTATTTTGTATAAAATTCGTTTCTTTCGAAAATTATTTTTCCAACTGAAAACTGAACTATTCCATTTTTTATTAAAATGATATTTTTTAGTTCTTTTTAGTTCTGTTTTTTGAAAATTCGTTTTTTTTATATAATTTTTTAGTTGAATATGTATCTATATTCCATTTTTATTACTTATTCTATTTGGATTTTCAAACAAACTATAGACTAACTCCGACCGTTTTTATTTTTTTGTAAACAATATTTTTTATTTATTTATTTTTGGACGAGGATTTATCATTTCAGTTAAACATTTATTTCTTTAATTGCAAACTGAACTGTATTGTTCAAAATTCTTTTTCCTTTTGTTGATGAAAATTTATTTTTCCAACTGAAAAAAGTGTCGTATTGTCGGATGAATATTGATTTTTTTTTAGTTGAAAATTTATGTATTTTGTTGAACATTGTTTTTTTTTTTGTAGAAAATTCATGTTTCGGTTAAAGAATTTCAGCATTAAATTAAAGATTTTTGTTGTTGAAGATTTATCATTTTACTTAAAAATGCACTTCTTTGTTTTCAACAAAGGAACTATTTTGTTGAAGCTATTCCATTCTTACTTAAAATTTTAGCTTGTTTAACTGACAATATATTTATTTTTTCGAAAATTAATTTTTATTTTTGGTTTGTTGAAAATGTATCTTTTTTAGTGAAAAAGTCTTGCTTCTTGTTGAAAATATTTTTGTTGCAGAAAATTCATGTTTTGAGTTGAAAATTTAAAGACTTTTTTAAAAGTTTTATTGAAAATTTTTTTGTTGAAACTTATTCTTTTTTTACTGAAAATTTAACTACCATTTTTATTAAAAAAATTATCTTTTTAAACATTCTTTCTTCTGTTGAAAATGTCTTTTTCTGATTAAAAATTAAGCTATTCTATTTCACTTTATGAGGAAAATGGATTTTTTTATAGAAGTTTAATCTTCTGGATTGGAAATTCATGTGTTTAGTTGAAAATTTGTTTTATTTGGTAAAATTGTTTTTTTTTTTTTTAACTGAAAATTGATTTATTCTATTTTGGTACAAAATTTCTCTTTTTTAATTGAAAATTCATCTTTTCATTCAAAAATCAATCATTTGGTTTAAAATTCATTTTTTTATGGTTCATCATTATAGTTAAAAAGTCATATCGTTGGTAAAAAACCGAAATATTTTATTGAAAATTCGTTCCTTTAGATAAAAATTAATTTTTTAGCAGAAAATCTGGTTGAAAAATGATTTTTTTGGGTGGAAAATTAAATTATTTTGGTACAAATATCATATTGGATGAGATTTTTTTCTTTCTTGATTGAAAATTGAACTCCTTTGTTTTAAAATTCTTCTTTTTGGTTTGAAAATTAATCTGTTTTTATTGAGATTCAATTTATTTTATCAAAATTCGTGTTGAATTTTTATAATTAAAAATTAATTTGTTTCCCTGGAAATTTTAATTCTTCTATTTTTGGTTCAAAATAAACATTTTTTGCATCAAAATTATTGATATCCCAGGTTTGAGGCAAGGGCAAAATGTCCTATATAATTATAAAAAAATGTTATAACAACAAGGAATTTTTCTACGATTGATTTATCAATTTAGTTAAAAATTCGCTTCAGTAGCTGAAAATTGAACATATCATTTTTTATTTTAAAACTAAACTATTTTGTTAAAAATTCGGTTTTTTCGTTTTCAAATTTATTTTTTCCAATGAAAATCGAAGCGTTATATTTTCGTTTGAAAATTTATCTGGTTTAGTTGAAAATTCATGTGTTTTGTTGAAAATTTTTATTTTTTGCTAGAAAATTCATGTTTTGCGTTGCAAATTCAACTATTTAGTTCAAATTTCATCATTTTCGTTAAGAATTCGTTTCTTTAGTAGAAAAATATACTATTTTGTTGAAATTTCGTTTTTTTTTGTTTGAAAATTTATTTTTGCAAACTAAAAATTGAACTCTTTTATTTATGGCTAAAAATGTAAATTTTTATAGTTAAAGTCATGTTTTTTTATAAAAACTCGTTTTTTTTGCTTGAAAATCTATTTTTAGAAATTAAATCATTCTAATACACCAAAAAATTTTATTTGAACTTGAATAATTTGAGGAAAAGAAATATATTTACAATTGATTAATCAATTTAGTTAAAAATTCGCTTCCTTAGCTGAAAATTGATTATATATTTTTTTTGTGTGCAAAATCCATCTTTTCAATAGAAATTTAATCTTGTTTGCCCACAAATTAAACTATTTCGTTGAAAATTTATTTTATTTGGCTTAAAATTAATTTTGTACTTAAAATTTAATCATTCTATCAATCAATGAAAGTATATTTTTTGTTGTGAATTTGTTTGCTTTTTTGTTTCTTCAAAATTTATTTTTCGAATTGAAAATGGACCTAAGCTAATTTTTTTGACGATTCATCATTTTTGCTAAAAATTCATTTCATTGGTTGAAAATTGAACTATTTTTCTTTAAAAATCTATTTTTCTTTAAAAATCTATTTTTTGTTAAAAATGTCATTTTTTACTTAAAAATTGATTTTAAAATCAAATTTACGTTTTTGGTGGAATATTTATCATTTTTTGTTTTGCTGAAAATTTATTTTTATGCACTGAAAATGGAACTGTTTTATTTTTGACTGAAAATGTAACTTTTTAAGTTAAAGTCATGTTTTTTGTTGAAAAATCGTTTATATAGTTTTGGTTGAAAATTGAAATATTCTGTTTTTGGTTAAAAATGTATTTTTTTTTTTACTTAAAAATTGAGTTTGAAATTTTGATTTTTGTTGGAGAATTTATGCTTTGATCTAAAAATTCAACTTTTTGGCTCAAATTTACTTTTTTGGTTGAATATTTATCATTTTTTGTTTTAAAACTAAACTATTTTGTTGAAAATTCGGGTTTTTCGTTTTAAAATTTATTTTTCCCAATGAAAATTGAAGCGTTATATTTTCGGTTGAAAATTTATCTTCTTTAGTTGAAAATTCATGTATTTTGTTGAAAATTTTTATTTTTTGCTAGAAAATTCATGTTTTGGGTTGCAAATTTAACTATTTAGTTCCAATTTCATCATTTTCGTTAAGCATTCGTTTGTTTAGTAGAAAAATATACTATTTTGTTGAAATTTCGTTTTTTTTTGGCTGCAAATTTATTTTTATGGACTGAAAATTGAACTGTTTTATTTTCGACTGAAAATGTAACTTTTTAAGTTAAGTCATGTTTTTTGTTCAAAAATCGTTTTTATATTTTTGGTTGAAAATTTAACTATTCTATTTTTGGTTAAAAATGTTTTTTTTTACTTAAAAGTTGAGTTTAAAATTTTGATTTTTGTTGGCGAAATTATGCTTTGATCTAAAAATTCAACTTTTTGGCTCAAATTTACATTTTTGGTCGAATGTTTTCAATGAAAATTGAAGCGTTATATTTTCGTTTGAAAATTTATCTTGTTTAGTTGAAAATTCATTTATTTTGTTGAAAAATTTTATTTTTCGCTAGAAAATTCATGTTTTGGGTTGCAAATTCAACTATTTAGTTCAAATTTCATAATTTTGTTTCTTTAGTAGAAAAATATACTATTTTCTTGAAATTTCGTTTTTTTGGCAAAAAATTTATTTTTATAAACTGAAAATTGAACTGTTTTATTTTTGACTGAAAATGTAACTTTATAAGTTAAAGTCATGTTTTTTGTTAAAAAATCGTTTATATATTTTTGGTTGAAAATTGAAATATTCTGTTTTTGGTTGGTTGGTTTTTGGTCTTTAGTTGAAAAATATACTATTTTGTTGAAAACTCGTTTTTTTTGCTTGAAAATTTATTTTTAGAAATTGAAAATAGAATCATTCTATTTTTGGTTGAAAAGTCATGTAGCAACTCACTTTAAACCTTCCATTTATTATTGCAAACAAATTTTATAACACCAAGACATTTTATTTAAACTTGAATAATTTGAGGAAAAGAAATATTTTTACGATTGATTCATCATTTTAGTTAAAAATTCGCTTTATTAGTTAAAAATTGACATATATATTATATTTTTTGTGCAAAATCCATCTTTTTATTAGAAATTTAATCTTGTTCGCTTACAAATTTAACTTTTTCATTGAAAATTTATTTTATTTGGCTTAAAATTAATTCTACACATAAAATTTAATTATTCTAGTACTTATTGAAAGTATATATATATTTTTTTTTTGTGAATTCATTTGCTTTTTTTTTCTTCAAAATTTATTATTCGAATTGAAAATGGACCTAAGCTAATTTTTTGTTGACGATTCTTTATTTTAGTTGAAAATTCATTTCTTGGGTTAAAAATTGAACTATTATATTTTTGGTTGAAAATTGAACTATTCCGTTTTTGGTTAAAAATGTATTGTTTTTTTACTTAAAAATTTAGATGAAATTTGTATTTTTTGTTAGATAATTCATGCCTTGAACTAAAAATGTAACTTTTTGGCTCAAATTTACTTTTTTGGTTAATTATTTGTCATTTTAGTTGAAAATTCTTTTCTTTAAAAAAAACTAAACTATTTTGTTGAAAATTTGATTTTTTCGTTTTTAAATGTATTTTTTCTAATGGAAATTAAAGCATTCTATTTTCGGTTAAAAATGTATATTTTTTAGTTAAAAATTCACGCAATTTAAAAAACAACTTTTTTGCTAGAAAATTCATAATTTGGGTTGCAAATTCAACTATTAGGTTCTAATTTCATTGTTGTTTTTATTGAAAATTCATTATTTTTGTTAAAAATTCGTTTCTTCAGTAGAAAAATATACTATTTTGTTGAAATTTCGTTTGTTTTTTGGTTGAAACTTTATTTTTATGAACTGAAAATTGAACTGTTTTATTTTTGACTGAAAATGTAACTTTTTCCGTTAACGTCATCTTTTTTGTTGAAAATTCGTTTTTTTTTGCTTGAAAATTTATTTTTAGAAATTGAAAATTGAATCATTCTATTTTTGGTTGAAAAATCATGTAGCAACCCTGTTAAAACCTTTACTATATTATTTTAAAAAATTTTATAACACGAAGAAATTTTTATTTGAACTTGAATAATTTTAGGAAAAGAAATATTTTTACGATAGATCCTCATTTTAATTAAAAATTCACTTCATTAGCTGAACATTGAACATATATATTATATTTTTTGGGCGAAATCCATCTTTTGGATAGAAATTTAATCTTTTTTGCTTACAAATTTAACTACTTCGTTGAAAATTTATTTCATTTGGCTTAAAATTAATTTTATACTTAAAATTCAATTATTCTATTACTGATGAATGTATATATTTTTTTTGGTGAATTCGCTTGCTGTTTTGTTTCTTCAAAATTTATTTTTCGAATTGAAAATGGACCTGAGCTAATTTTTTTTTAAGGATTCATAATTTTAGTTGAAAATTCATTTCTTTGGTTGAAAATTGAAATATTCTGTTTTTGGTTGAAAATTTTTATTTTTTGCTAGAAAATTCATTTTTTGTGTTGCAAATTTAACTATTTAGTTCAAATTTCATCCTTTTCGTTAATCATTCTTTTTTTTTTTATTAGAAAAATACACTATTTTGTTGAAAACTCGTTTTTTTGCTTGAAAATTTATTTTTAGAAATTGAAAAATGAATAATTTTTTTTTTGTTTGAAAAGTCATGTAGCAACTTAGTTTAAACCTTTCATTTATTATTGCAAACAAATTTTATAACACCAAGACATTTTATTTGAACTTGAATAATTTGAGGAAAAGAAATATTTTTACGATTGATTCATAATTTTAATTAAAAATTCGCTTCTTTAGCTGAAAATTGAACATATATATTATATTTTTTGGGCGAAATCCATCTTTTTTAATAGAAATTTAATCTTTTTTGCTTAAAAATTGAACTATTTCGTTAAAAATTTAACTATTATATTTTTTGTTGAAAATTGAACTATTCCGTTTTTGGTTAAAAATATATCTTTTTGAGTTGAAATCTCAACTATTTAGTTTAAAATGTATTTTTGTTGAAGATTAATCATTTAAGTAGAAAATTTATTTCATTTGGAATAAATTGAACTATTCTCTAGAAAATTCAATTTTTTAATGCTGTTAGAAATTTATTTTTCAACATAAAAATTGATCTATTCTATTTTTGGTTGAAAATGTATTTTTTTTAAATTAAAAGTTGAGAATAAAAATTCTATTTTGTGTTAGATAATTCATACTTTAAACTAAAAATTTAACTTTTCGGCTCAAATTTACTTTTTTGGTTAATTATTTATCATTTTAGTTGAAAATTCTTTTCTTTAAAAAAAACTAAACTATTTTCTTGAAAATTTGATTTTTTCGTTTTTAAATGTATTTTTTCTAATGGAAATTGAAGCATTCTATTTTCGGTTGAAAATTTCTCTTGATTAGTTAAAAATTCACGCATTTTGTTAAAAAAATTTTTTTGCTAGAAAATTCATAATTTGGGTTGCAAATTCAACTATTAGGTTCTACTTTTATTGGTGTTTTTATTGAAAGTTAACTATTTTTGTTTAAACTTCGTTTCTTTAGTAGAAAAATATACTATTCTGTTGAAATTTCGTTTTTTTTTTTGGTTGAAAATTTATTTTATTTGGCTTAAAATTAATTTTGTACTTAAAATTTAATTATTCTAGTACTTATTGAAAGTATATTTTTGTTTTTTTTTGTGATTTTTTTTTTGCTTTTTTGTTTCCTCAAAATTTATTTTTTGAATTGAAAATCGGCCTAAGCTAATTTTTTTTGTGAGGATACATCATTTTAGTTAAAAATTCATTTCTTTGGTTGAAAATTGAAATATTCTGTTTTTGGTTGAAAATGTATTTTTTTTACTTGAAAATTCAGTTTAAAATTTGTATTTTTTGTTAGAGAATTCATGCTTTGAGCTGAAAGTTCAACTTTTTGGCTAAAATTTACTTGTTTGGATAAATATTTATCATTTTAGTTGAAAATTTCTTTCTTTGTTTGAAAACTAAACTATATTCTTGAAAATTCCGTTTTTTCGTTTTAAAATTAATTTTTCCCAATGAAAATTTATCTTGTTTAGTTGAAAATGCATGTATTTTGTTGACAATTTATATTTTTTGCTAGAAAATTCATAATTTAAGTTGAAAATTCGACGTTTAGGTTCAAATTTCATTGTTGTTTTTATTGAAGATTCATAATGAAATTTTCTTTTCTTTTTTTTGGTTGAAAATTTATTTTTATGAACTGAAAATTGAACTGTTTTATTTTTGACTGAAAATCTAACTTTTTTCATGATTTTTGTTGAAAATTCGTTTTCTTTTTGCTTGAAATTTTATTTTAAGAAATTGAAAATTGAATCATACTATTTTTGGTTGAAAAGTCATGTTGCAACTCAGTTTAAACCTTTCATTTATTATTGCGAACAAATTTTAGAACACCGAAACATTTTATTTGAATTAGAATAATTTGAGGAAAAGAAATATTTTTACAATTGATTAATCAATTTAGTTAAAAATTCGCTTCCTTAGCTGAAAATTGATTATATATATTTTTTTTTGCAAAATCCATCTTTTCAATAGAAATTTAATCTTGTTTGCCCACAAATTTAACTATTTCGTTGAAAATTTATTTTATTTGGCTTAAAATTAATTTTGTACTTCAAATTTAATTATTCTATCAATCAATGAAAGTATATTTTTTTTTGTGAATTCGTTTGCTTTTTTGTTTCTTCAAAATTTATTTTTCGAATTGAAAATGGGCCTAAGCTAATTTTGTTGAGGATTCATCATTTTTGCTGAAAATTCATTTCTTTGGTTGGAAATTGAACTATTTTTCTTTAATAATCTATTTTTGGTTAAAAATGTTTTTTTTTACTTAAAAATTGAGTTTAAAATCAAATTTACTTTTTTGGATGAATATTTATCATTTTTTGTTTTAAAACTAAACTATTTTGTTAAAAATTCGGTTTTTTCGTTTTAAAATTTATTTTTTTCAATGAAAATTGAAGCGTTATATTTTCGTTTGAAAATTTATCTTGTTTAGTTGAAAATTCATGTATTTTGTTAAAAATTTTTATTTTTTGCTAGAAAATTCATGTTTTGGGTTGCAATTTCAACTGTTTAGTTCAAATTTCATCATTTTCGTTAAGAATTTGTTTCTTTAGTAGAAAAATATACTATTTTGTTGAAATTTCATTTTTTTTTGGCTGCAAATTTATTTTTATAGACTGAAAATTGAACTGTTTTATTTTTGACTAAACATGTAACTTTTTAAGTTAAGTCATGTTTTTTGTTGAAAAATCGTTTATATATTTTTGGTTGAACATTGAAATATTCTGTTTTTGGTGGAAAATGTTTTTTTTTTTTTTAGTTGGAATCTCATTTCATTGGTTGTAAATTGAACTATTCTGTAGAAAATTCGATTTTTTTTGTTATTATAAATTTATTTTCCAACCTTAAAATTAAATTATTCTATTTTTGGTTAAAAATGTATTTTTTTTTACTTAAAAATTGAGTTTAAAATTTTGATTTTTGTTAGAAAATTTATGCTTTGATCTAAAAATTCAACTTTTTGGCTCAAATCTACTATTTTGGTTGTATATTTATCATTTTTTGTTTTAGAACTAAAGTATTTTGTTGAAAATTCTATTTTTTCGTTTCAAAATTTATTTTTCCCAATGAAAATTGAAGCGTTGAAAATTCATGTATTTTGTTAAAATTTTTTATTTTTTGCTAGAAAATTCATGTTTTCGGTTGTAAATTCAACTATTTAGTTCAAATTTTATCATTTTCGTTAAAAATTTGTTTCTTTAGTATAAAAATATACTATTTTGTTGAAATTTTTTTTGGTTGAAAATTTATTTTTATAAACTGAAAATTGAACTGTTTTATTTTTGACTAAAAATGTAACATTTTAAGTTAACGTCATCTTTTTTGTTGAAAATTCGTTTTTTTGCTTGAAAATTTATTTTTAGAAATTGAAAAATGAATAATTTTATTTATGGTTAAAAATTCATGTAGCAACCCAGTTTAAACCTTTCATTTATTATTTTAAAAAAAATTTGTAACACGAAGACATTTTTATTTGAACTTGAGTAATTTTAGGAAAAGAAATATTTTTACGATTGATCCTCATTTTAATTAGAAATTCGCTTCATTAGCTGAAAATTGAACATATATATTATATTTTTTGGGCGAAATCCATCTTTTTTAATAGAAATTTAATCTTTTTTGCTTACAAATTTAACTATTTCGTTGAAAATTTATTTTATTTGGCTTAAAATTAATTTTATACTTAAAATTTAATAATTCTAGTGCTGATTAAAAGTATATTTTTTTTTGTGAATTCGTTTGCTTTTTTGTTTCATTAAAATTTATTTTTCGAATTGATAATGGGCCTAAGCTAATTTTTTTTCTAAGATTCATCATTTTAGTTAAAAATTAATTTCTTTGGTTAAAAATTGAACTATTGTATTTTTACTTGAAGATTAAAATATTCTGTTTTTAGTTAAAAATGTATCTTTTTTAGTTGAAATCTCATTTCATTGCTTGTAAATCGAACTATTCTGTAGAAAATTCGATTTTTTTTGTTATTAAAAATTTATTTTCCAAGCTCAAAATTGAACTATTCTATTTTTGGTTAAAAAGGTTTTTTTACGTAAAAATTGAGTTTAAAATTTGTATTTTTTGTTAGATAATTCATGCTTTAAACTAAAAATTTAACTTTTTGGCTCAAATTTAATTTTTTGGTTAATTATTTATCATTTTAGTTGAAAATTCTTTTCTTTAAAAAAAACTAAACTCTTTTGTTGAAAATTTGATTATTTCGTTTTTAAATGTATTTTTTCTAATGGAAATTGAAGCATTCTATTTTCGGTTAAAAATGTATATTTTTTAGTTAAAAATTCACGCATTTAAAAAAAAAAATTTTTGCTTGAAAATTCATAATTTGGGTTGCAAATTCAACTGTTAGGTTCTAATTTCATTGTTGTTTTTATTGAAAGTTCATTATTTTTGTTAAAAATTCGTTTCTTTAGTAGAAAAATATACTATTTTGTTAAAATTTGTTTTTTTTTGTTGAAAATTTATTTTTATGAACTGAAAATTAAACTGTTTTATTTTTGACTGAAAATGTAACTTTTTTATATTTTTTTTACTTAAAAATTTAGATGAAATTTGTATTTTTTGTTAGGGAATACATGCCTTGAGCTAAAAATTCTACCTTTTGGCTCAAATTTACTTTTTTGGTTTAATATTTATCATTTTAGTTGAAAATTCCTTTCTTTAAAAAAACTAAACTATTTTGTTGAAAATTCGGTTTTTTCGTTGAAAATTTATCTTGTTTAGTTGAAAATTTTTATTTTTTGATACAAAATTCATGTTTTGGGTTGCAAATTCAACAATTAGGTTCAAATTTTATTTTTGTTTTTATTGAAAGTTTATTATTTTCGTTAAGAATTCGTTTCTTTACTTGAAACCTATACTATTTTGTTGAAATTTCGTTTTTTTTGCTTAAAAATTTATTCTTAGAAATTTAAAATAGAATCATTCTATTTTTGGTTAAAAAGTCATGTAGCAACCCGGTTGAAACCTTTCCTATATTATTTTTAAAAAAGTTATAACACAAAGAAATTTCTATTTGAACTTGGATAATTTGAAGAAAAGAAATATCTTTACAATTTGAACATTTATTACATATTTTACAAATAGATACTTGTTTTCATCTAAGTTCGGACTAAATTATCGTCTTATCGAATACTTATATGATAATACGAAAAACCAGAAAAATTGCTTTTTTTCGAGCTCTTAAGACTAGAGTATTTTATTAATAAGTACGTAGTAAAATAAACGTACAATAATCGTTTGAAATTAATTATTAATCAATTGTCATTCTCGATTCTCAGTTCGTATAACATATTCGCATTTGGAATTTTATATTTAACAGAAACTCTGCAAAAAGATTAATTTAACATTGAAATAAAAGGTTTTAATTTAGTTTGAGGAAATTTTTATTTATAATAAATTTGAATACTTAAATTTTTTGACAAAAATTATTAATCGTTTAAATTAAATCTTCCCGCGGAGTTTCTTTTTCTCTGGATTCGCCTATGTACACGTAGATACGTATAAAATCTACAATTTAATGTTTTCCTCTTCTCTTCTGAAAGAAAAATATTGATTCCAAACTTAGATTTTTATTATAATTTTCGATAATTTCTGTTGATGAATAATTTTTTAAATTTATTTTTCCCAAAACTAGAGAGCATTTCTCTCGTCTTATATTATTACGAAAATAAATTTTAAATCTTCTTTATATGAATTTATATGAATAGATCATTTTGAACAAGAGACTTCTCTTAGTTTTTATTCTCTGCGAAAGATTCAAACAAAGACGAATTGAAATTAAAGTTCTACTTTTAAAATGAATGAAAATTTAAAAATTAAAAGTCAAACGAAATTAAAATGGAATTAAATAATTTTGATTCAAAGAACTTAAGGTAAATTGACAATTGCCTCTTTTTTTCGAAATAAGATCTAGTGAACGATTGTAAAAAATATGAACGTAATCGAAAGATTGCAAAGATAAAAAATTTTAGTAAGCATAGATTGAAGTGATTGTGAAAAAGAAGAGAATTGCAAAATTTGGCAAATTGAGAGAAGGAGCTGAACTCCATCCACATTCGAGGTCTTTTTTGAGGACATCTGAGACCGACATATTATTTTTGTTCATGCAAAAAGTTTCCCGGAGATCGTCGTCCCAGCCGTTGTCCCAACAATTAAATTCAATGTCTTCCTCGCGTTCATAATTTGTTAATTCGTAATGCGAATTGCAACGATCTTCCTGGTATTGTCGGTGCTTTCTTTGCCACATTTCGATCCATCTGTAAATTTCAACAAATTAATTTTTATTGGATAACAAGTACTTGAAAGTAACAATTATTTTATTTTGAACATTCGGGATTCAATTTCATGTTTATAATTTCCACATGATTTTGAATTTGACGAATTCTAATTTAATTTAATAGCACCTCAAATAAAAAATTATTTTATTCTCGACACTTGGAGTTTGACATTGTTCAATTTTATTTTTATAATTTATAATTTGAATATGAAGAGTTTCTAAATGTTCTTTTTTAAATTCAACAGATTAAAAGTAATCATTGAAAATGATTTATATTTAGTCTGTGGAGTTTTAAATGAACTCCTCTAAATAAAAGTTATTTTATTTATAAGTCTTGAATTTAATTTTTGAAATATATATTTTAAATAAAAATTTAATTTCGCATCTTTTCCTCTTCATAAAAAAAGTTGTAGCTTTTTTCTTTTTCGAATTATTTACGAAAAAATTTTTTTTCTTTGATCAAAATATTTTGATTTTTTTCACTTCAACTCGCAGCGAAATGGAAAGTTTGTGATATTTTGTA